>CAVNZG010000982.1:0-13966 GCA_963693315.1 Diogma glabrata
ACCTATATGGTGTGAAGTTCTGTCTTCTACGTTACAATCGTTTTGGTCCGGTTTTGTAATCGTGCTATTTTGCAAGTGCCCCGGAGTAGTACTTAGTGCTAGTAAGGACAGTTCTCGTTGGAAGGTATCAAAACTCTGTAATCTTTCTTCGAACTGAGCCGTCATCTTCTGCAACGCTTCGCGTTCCATACGTTGTTCTCCAATTATTACCTCAAGTTGCTTTACCCGTGCATCGGCATCGCTGTTTTGTCCAGATTTGCTGGTACCCAGATGCAGGGTTTGTATTTTTTGGTCTAGTTGTGCTGAGAGTTGTAGAAAGTCAGCTCGATCTTTATCTCGCTCCAGGCGAAGTGCTTCCCTATCATTTTTCCGAGCTTCTTGTTCATTTTGAACCAACTTCAACAATTGCTCCACTTTTTGTTCCATCCTAGATCCCGGTTGAGCCCCCAATGTTCCGACGTTTGGCTGGGATGGAAACGAAAATGGCAAAATAACACAACTCAAAATCAATACAGGAGTAAAATGGCTAAGTTTCACTTTTCTCCTGAAATTATAATAAAAAGTTTGTCATAAATTCCATAAATTTTATTAACAAAGATGTAAATCTGATTTTCTTAAATCTTTACAAACAAATAATTTTATATTTTTTTAATTTTTAAATAGCTAGTTGATTCTCCTATCAGCATGAAATTGCAGGCTCACAATTTCTATTTGACGAAAAAGCCTTATTTTGTATTCAGGATCACCCATGAGAATGAGATCTGTCATCAAATTTGCATGCTTTATATACCGCCAAATTATATTTCTGCCTCTTTCATTTCATGTTTCGTTTCTTTTGTTGTAATTGAGTTTTATCGTTGTCATTCCCTACTACAGATGTCATCATGTCTGTAAAGCAGCATAACCAGCAATTATAGCACAATGTTGTAATTAAACGCACTCATTTTGTGAAAGATTTGTTTTGATTGAATTGTCAAAATTGATGTCAAAACAAATTAAAATATTTGTAATTAAAATGGTAATTATTTGTGTAGTACAATTAATTTATTTCTATTTCTTTTAGGTTGTTTTCGCAACAATATATATATATATATATATTATATATATATATATATATATATATATATATATATATATATATATATATATATATATATATATATATATATAATATATATATATATATATATATATATATATATATATATATATATATATATATATATATATATATATATATATATATATATATATATATATATATATATATATATATATATATATATATATATATATATATATATATATATATATATATATATATATATATATATATATATATATATATATATATATATATATATATATATATATATGATATATGCATATATATATGTATATATATATATATATATATATATATATATATATATATATATATATATATATATATATATATATATATATATATATATATATATATATATATATATATATATATATATATATATATATATATATATATATATATATATATATATATATATATATATATATATATATATATATATATATATATATATTAGACTGGTAGTTAAAAACTAAATTTTCCGAGACGCCCCCTAGAAAAATTCTTTGTGGTCAACAAACCACAACGGCATTATTTTTTTTTTTTAAATCCAAAGAATACGCCGTAAAATCGTTGAAGTTGATTTTTTGAAAAATTCGTAGATTTTTTCAAATATCTCATCAAATATGCAAATGTCAAAAAAAATCACAGAATCATTTTTGTAGGAAATTTAATTTTCTACAAAAAAGGTCCATATCATTTTTTCCCGAAAACGTATAGTTCTCATGATATTTTGAAAATGAACTTGTAAGTTTTCGTAATTTTTAAAAAACATTAAAAATAAAGATGACGAAAAACTCCTAATTTTCTATCAAAATTAGTACTTTTTCGTCGAAATTTTCATCATTTGGTTTTACGAGTTTCGAAGAATTTCAAGTTTTATTTCAAAATATCATCAGAAATATAGGTTTTAGGAAAAAAATGACTTGGACCTTTTTTGTAGAGAATTAAATTTCCTGCAAAAATGATTATGTGATTTTTTTTGACATCTGCATATTTTATGAGATATTAACAATTTTATCAAAAAATAAACTTCGATGATTTTGCGGCACGTGTTCTTTTCACTTAAAAAAAAAAAAATAAAGCCGTTATGGTTTTTTGACCACAAAGAATTTTTCTGGGGGGCGTCTCGGAAAATTTAGTTTTTAACGACCAGTATATATATATATATACATATATATATATATATATATATATATATATATATATATATATATATATATATATATATATATATATATATATATACTGGTCGTTAAAAACTAAATTTTCCGAGACGCCCCCCAGAAAAATTCTTTATATATATATATATATATATATATATATATATATATATATATATATATATATATATATATATATATATATATATGTATATATATATATATATATATATATATATATATATATACATATATATATATATATATATATATATATATATATATATATATATATATATATATATATATATATATATATATATATATATATATATATATATATATATATATATATATATATATATATATATATATATATATATATATATATATATATATAATTTTTTTTTGTTTTTCCGTCTCCGCTTTACATATATAGTCGTTTGGCATCAAAATTTTTCCGAAATTCCGAGATGACGGACATTGCAATAGGTAGATTTTTATTTGAAATTTACCTACACCACATGTGAATTTTTCATATACCAAACTTTAAAAAATCGTGAGAAAAAATCCATATTGAATTGCTGACTTTTTATTTCTCAATTTCATAGCTGCATATGTTTACTTTAAAATTTGTGAAAAACAAAAAAAAGGGTTTTTTTTTGAGAATGAGCTTTGAAGTAAACCAAGGTTTTACTCGCCGCCTAGCGGAAAAGAGAAAAGTTATTAATTTTAAACTTACTTATTTCAATTATTTAATTATTTTTCTTTTTACTTGCAAAAATATACGTAAGTCGGATGAAATTTGTGGCACCTATTCACAAAACATTGACACCATTACCAAAACTACGTGAAAAAGCCTCAAAAATTCAACCGCGAATAACTCCGATTCAGAGTACACAAAAAATAAAAGCAGAAAAGACTTTTTTTTTTCTTGCGTCAATACCAACAATATACCAAAATTCCAGATTTTAAAACAAAAAGTCGTTTTTTTGTCGATGTACGTTTTCAAAATAATAGCCCTATTATTATTGAGAATTATGGCATTATAAGTTTGTCAAAAAAATGTTGTCAAGTGTGTCAAAAGAGATTTTTATTTATTTTTTACCCGATTTTTTGGAAAAAATAAAATTGTTTGTTTGAAATGAAATTTTATTATTATTATTGAGAATTATGGCATTATAAGTTTGTCAAAAAAATGTTGTCAAGTGTGTCAAAAAATGATTTCATTTATTTTTTAGCCAATTTTTTGGAAAAAATAATGTAGCTGTTTTTATGACGTAAATGTAATTTACTATAAAATGAAATTGGACATGAAAATTTTTGAATTTGTTATAGTTTTTGAAATATTTTTGGAATTTTGAAAAAGTTTGTATTTTTGATTTTGTAATAATTTTTGCAATATTTTTAGAATTTCGGCAAAAGTTTTAATTTTTGATTTTGTAAGAATTTTTGGAATATTTTTAGAATTTTGAAAAATTTTTAATTTTTGATATTATTATAATTTTTGGAATTTTGAAAAAATTTTCAATTTTTGATTTTGTAATAAGTTTTGCAATATTTTTAGAATTTTGGAAAAAGTTTGAATTTTTAAGAATTTTTGAAATATTATTGGAATTTAGAAAAAGTTTAAATATTTGATTTAATATTCATTTTTGGAATATTTTTGGAATTTTGAAAGAGTTTGATTTTATTTAATTTAACAATATTTTTGGAATTTTGATTATAATTTTCCGTCAACGTATTGATGTTTCGTGTTAGTTATGTAATAAATTTTTAAACAGAGATAAAAAATACTTGTACTTTAACAAAGAGTTATGTTTCATATACATCGCTGCCCAAAACTAAAAACAATGTCCACACAAAAGTTTTATGCCGAAAACTATATGAAAATCCTTAACCAAAACCGAAGTCTTGATATCTCATAGCTGTGAGATTTCATATTTTATAATTTTGGTTCTCTTCAAATGATTAGATTTAGTTTTTTTATTTATTTTAAGTTAGGCTATGTTTAGTGTTAATAATAACGAGTTATAAATTAACGGCTCTGAATATCGGAAGATACCATGCCAAAAAAGATTGGGATTCTAAATTAGGTTTCCTTTAGGAATTGATGAACGTTAATTTAAAAACTTTGTGGATTAAAATGATCAGGAAAAACCCACGCTGGCAAGGAATTCCAAGAGTGTGAGACTCGATTAAAAAAATCACGCTGAAAGGCTACAGTTCTAATCAAACTTTAAAGGAAACGAATTAGGTGAGCTAATCGAGATTAACCGGATTAGTTAATCGAGTAAAATGGCAAACCTGTGTTTTGCTAGCATTAAATTCAACACCCCAATCCATAATTGCTTTAAGATCAACGTTTAAAGAATTAATTAAGCTTGATCTCGTATCATTAACTGTCGAGGGTGAATATTGATTTCATGATTCGTGAGACGCATGAAGTGTGCTATCATCAGCAAAACTATGGATGGGATGGACTGTTGAATCCAACAAGTCATTAATATAGATAAGAAAAAGCGTTGGTGACAAAGCGGAACCTTGAAGAACTTCTGCATCGGTTGAAAAGACGTCCCATGATACATCATCAACATTGACCCGAAATTTGCGATCAGCTATAAAGCTCTGTAACCAAGAAAGAAGTTGCTCATCTATTACATAGCTTCTCAACTTGCATATTACATGGTTGAGCCAAACCTTATTAAATGCTTTGGAAATATATTATGAATTATATTGTGGTCGTGCAAAAAATAGTATATACACCAATAGTATTTGAGCGGCATCCCATTTAAAAGCTAACCGTGCCTGATCCAACTAAAATATTCTTGTCGAACAAAATTTAAAATAAAAAATGATGGCTTATAAAATATGTGCTTTATCGATTTGATAAACATTTTTATCATTTCTAAGAACATGTCTAAGATGTAAGTTAGGTAGAGAAAGAGGTGGGAGGTAATGCGGGAAGGGGTAGTTGCGAACACCGAGGATTTTTCATTTGTGTGCAAGCCTGAACATTAGTTTGCAGTCTGTGCTTGACACCAGCAAGTCTAAACCTTCTGGTGATGTGAAGCAACAATATATAATTATCTGTCCTCCTGCAAAAAACATGTATACTGTCGTCTTAACTTTAAAGGTAAACTTCACATCGTCCGTTACAATGGCGTAACTCATAGTCTATGAATTTTTGATAGTAAGCTAAGTTGCGCTTGCTTGTTATTAGTTTTGCCATTTAGAAACTTCAAATGTTACGTATTGCAAAATTTATTTATTATCTTTGTAGCACACAAAATAAACAAAGCAATAAAAAAATATGTATAGATTCGGATATACTTAAAACTTTGAATATTTTCAATAATCAAATAAAATGTAAGTCAAATAAAATGTAAGATAAGCTGAAGGAAATATATTTTCTAAACGGAAACTTCAGGTTCTGAACAAATACATTTTGTATTTTATTATTTTGTTTTTCCTCAATTTACCCCGTTCAATTGAATATTAACTTATGTTCCGGGTCTAAGCGAAACACTTTCTCGCTCTTGTTCACAGTTTGTTCCTAATATTAAAATGGCTATGAGGCCTAAAAATAAAAATAGTTATAGTTTTACAAATTCAAAATCAAAAATACCTAAAGAACAACATAGTGGTGTTGTTTATAAGGTTGATTGTAATAACTGTAACACAACATATATTGGTGAAACAATTCAAAAATTAGGTGTTCGTATGGATCAACATAAATATGATTCTAAAAAAACTTCAGTTACTAATAATTGTTCTGCACTTGCTAAACATTCTATAGAAAATAAACATGAATTTAAATTCGATGATGTTCAAATTTTGGCTAAGGAAAGAAATAAAACTAAATTACAGATACACGAGGTGTGCCAAATCATAAAAAATGAGGAAACAATTTGTAATTTTAAAAGTGATAAGAAGGATTTTTCGAATAATTATTTTAATTTAATCCGATTGTTCTAAAATTTAAAGTAACTTTAAGCTTTTCACTTGATTACCATTTTTTAAGTTAATTATAACATAGTAACTCATGTTAAATTGTATATCGTTTTTTGTTTATATAATTTACGTCAAAAACTTTATTTTTCTTATTGTTGATATAATTTTTTATTATTTTTATTAATAATCCTGAAGATGGGCCTAGCCCGAAATATATAGATTTAATAATAAAAATTATATTCAATTAAACGGGGTAAATTGAGGAAAAACAAAATAATAAAATATAAAATTTTAAACCCGGCTAAACAAGTTTATAATATCAAATACATTTTGGTGATTATTTAATTTTGTTGCGATAAGAAAAATTTATGTGCTTTTAGCCGCTCGAAACGTCAATGAACTGCCGATGTTAGAATTACTCGTAAAAGTGGGGTGGATGTAAAACTATTGTGTGATACCAAACGATGTTAGACATATGTTGGAAGAGGTACAGGTACTGTGTTTGTTGAATAACAAATATATGTGTCTGCGCTACTTTTCATTGATTCAACTATATAAAAGAAGTTAAACCGAAAAAAAGCTAACATAATTTTTTTTATTTCTAAGGAAAAAGTAATTAGCCAGATTTGTTAATCGACCGAACTGTAAATTTTTTGTTTTAATGCACAGCCCTAAGAAGCAATTTCACACTTCCGATTAATTTCTCTTAACCGTTTTAATAAAGTTATATGATGACAAATCAATTTAACAAAATAAAAATGCTAGTTATAGCACTTTTGTTACCAACGGTTTGTTTATCATACGCAACTGATTACAGAAAATTAGAAGTTTTTGCAGAATGGAGGGACATGGAATATAAATTTCCTACCAAATATCAGAAAATAGAAGCTCTTCAAGATGGAAAATTTATGCGTGGGAACTCGCTTCCTACTGATGTTGATGTGTATTATAAAGGTTAGTTTATTTTGGATCTCATAAAGGTAAGAATGAAATATAGAAGAAAGAAATATTTAAGAAAGAAATATGTAACCTGCTTTATACCTGATGTGATTTTGCAGTTTGATTGAAAGACGACTGAATTACTTGACCAAGCATGGTAAAATTGTTTTATTTTCTGAATTATAACTACATAACTGTTTAGGAATGTCACCGTGTAACAGATAATTTCTTATAAAGTTCACAACAGTTTTGGTTTGATTATGTTTGAACACTCTTTATTTAATTTTTATTATCAGGGCAACAGGATCCGAAAGTGTTTGTGGCTGTTCCAAGGTTTGCTCCTGGCGTACCTGTTACGCTTGGATACGTTACAGGAAAACAAGGAAAATATGGACCCAAACTTCAACCATATCCTGATTATACATGGCATTCATCAAACGGAACCGATTGCAGTCGGATAACGTCCGTTCTTTTTATAAAGATCGATAAATGTGGCCGCTTATGGCTACTTGATAATGGAATTATTGGGAGTGAACGAGTCTGTCAACCTCTAATTCTTACTTTCGACTTGAAAACAGATCGTTTAATAAATCGCTATCTAATTCCCAAATCACAATATACCTCTGGAATATCCTATATGGGTGAGATAGTAAGAATTTTAAGATAATACACCAAATTCATAACTACAACCTATCTTGTCTTGACAGACTGTTGACATTCGAGATTCATCAAAAGGAGATTGCAAAAATACAATGGTGTTCGCGGCTGATGAAACTGCAAATGGATTAATTGTTTATGATTATAGTTGTGGCGAATCATGGAGAGTAGAAAATAAACTTATGCGACCTGATCCAAGATACGAAACTTTTACTGTTTCGGGAGAGTCAATTGTGTTGAAACTGGGTATATCAACGCTGGCCCTCTCTCCCAATTGTATACCAGAAAAAGAAAGATTACTTTACTTCCATTCATTTGCTGGTGCCACAGAGAACACCGTTCCATTGAGACTTCTCAACAATAAAGAAAATTGGATATCGAACCCGAATTCGTTTCCAGAAGCATTCGTGGTATGTTTATCAGTGTTCAAATAACAATATGGTTAAGACTGGAAATTGAAATGTCTAGCATTCTAACACAATCATTACTGCAACCAAATTTGAATTTTTTCTAGAAAATTGGATCCCGTCGTATACAATCCGCTGGTGAAGCCTTCGATAAAAATGGTAATTTATACTTTGGACTGATGACACCAAATGCCATTGTATGTTGGGATTCATCAACACCATATAAAAGATCAAATTTTATAGTCGTTGCTCTGGATAACGTTACTCTACAATTTTCTAGTGGGCTTGAAATTATTACAAATTCGGATGGCAAGGAAGAGTTATGGGTTATAACCAACCGTCATCAAAAGTATCAAACTACAATGAGCATCGATGAGGTGAATTACAGAATTCTGACAATAGCGCTTGAAAAAATTTTGGTTGGTAAAAGATGTAAAGGACCATCGTTGGAATAAAACAACAGTAGATAATACAAAAGCAGAGATGTGTATGTTTTTCTTCCGATATATGTTTTTTTTATTTATTTTTTTACCCAATTTTTTGGAAAAAAATAAACTTGTTTGTTTGAAATGAAATAAATTACTTCGGTTTTATTATAATTATTGAGAATTATGGCATTATAAGTTTGTCAAAAAAATGTTGTCAAGTGTGTCAAAAGAAAGATTTTTATTTATTTTTTTACCCAACTTTTTGGAAAAAAATAAAATTGTTTGTTTGAAATGAAATTTTATTATTGGGCTATTATTTTGAAAACGTACATTTTTTTTGTTGATTTTTAGATTTTTGATTTTAAAAAAATCTGAAATTTGATATATTGTTGGTATTGACGAAAGGAAAAAAGTAATTTCTGCTTTTATTTTGTGAGTACTTTGAATCGGAGTTATGCGCGGTTGAATTTTTGAGGCTTTTTCACGTAGTTTTGGTAATGGTGTCAATGTTTTGTGAATAGGTGCCACAAATTTCATCCGACTTAAGTAAGTAAGTTTAAAATTAACTTTTCTCTCTTCCGATAGGCGGCGCGTAGAACCTTGGTTTGCTTCAAAGCTCGTATCTCAAAAAACCCCCTTTTTTTTGTTTTTCACAAATTTTAAAGTAAACATATGCAGCTATGAAATTGAGAAATAAAAAGTCAGCAATTCAATATGGATTTTTTCTTACAATTTTTTAAAGTTTGGTATATGAAAAATTCACATGTGTTTTTTTATTAAGTCAATAATCCTGTAGTAAATGTGGATCTAATAAATTAAACATTTCATATTTTAACACCTGCATTAAATTTCTGTGTATTTCTGATTGAGAAACAGATTTTTATTCAGAATAAGAATTGGAGATCCCAATGATCGAAGATTTTGTTATAATTTCAACATCACCAACACTAACATTAGAAAAAAACATTAAAAATATTTTTTCTATAAACATTATAATTTAATCAATATTATAAATAAATACATTAAAAAATTAATTTATATAATTCTTTTTACCTTTAAATTGAAATATTTATGATTATCAGAAAAAGAAAACATTTTGGCAATTATTTTATCGGGTGTAGTTTTATCAGGTAAAAAACAGTGGAATCCTTGAGTTCCACTTATGATTTTAATGTCCGAATACCGCATCGAAAGAAATTGCTCATGTAGTTCGATATCTCCTGAAGACACATATGAAAACTTCATAACGTGGTTGGTTTTTTTCGACCAAATTTCCGCCCATTCAAATAATTCCCTTGCTGTTGGTATTTTTTTTCCTCTAAGCGAAATCTCCAGGCTTCTCTTTTAAGTGTTCCTCCAATCCCATCGGATGGACCCTTTCCGTGGGCAGTTGCAAGGAAATGCCACTCTGCAGGTATTTTAAAATCATCAATATGTTTGCAGAGATTTATGAAATTCTGCTTACTTTTATATTGAGCTGCTGAACCATCAGTAAAATATAAAATTTTTTTTGATACTTGGATATATTTCTTGCTGTTTTTCAATGAATTCAATACACCTTTCCTGGTATTTATGAACTGCAAATGTGTTATGCATTAAATGATCAGATATAATGGCAAAAGATAAGACCTCTAGTTTATCATTACATGATTTGTAGTAAACTACGATTGGGTGGATTGTGGCTTGAACTTTATTGAAATGTGCAGCTTGTATTTCATTCTGCGTTATCATTGAGTAGTTTTCTGAAAAATCCATAATAAATACGTATTCGTCGTGACGTAGTTTAAGTTTCGTTTCCTTAAGAAACTTTGATTGCTGCCTTGCGATGAAATCATGAATTTTTAATTTGTTAACCGATGTATGTACTAAATTTTCTACAAATTCTTCCTTATTTTTTTCCATGTGTTCTAACGAATATCTATCTTGCATTAACCATTTCTCATAATGTATTTCTTCGTAAAATTCAAGAGATTCCAAAATTGCTTTTGTGTAAGCTTCCACGATATTTTTACAATCATTGCATATATTTGTTGCACAATCCACTGTATAATTAGAACAACTCAGTTTCTTAAGCAGATCTTTTTCATTTTTTACTAAATTTAAGAGCGGCTTACACATCAAACGTACATTTTCATGTATCATGCATATACACTCATTGTGTGTTCCGATAGGTTCGGCTAAAATACATTCCTTCGGTCGCAACGTAGTGAACTTTGAGAAGCTGATTTGGACATCTGGGTTTTCTTCCAAGAACATTTCGTAGATGTCGGTGAGGGTCCATAACACCAACCGCTTTGATTTCCTAATTTTTGTTGATCCTTCTGTAATAGTCACAACATCTTTAAGGCCAGGCATTGTTCTACTAATTTCCTCTGATAAGAAGTATGTTTAATTTTTTTTACTATCTTTTGTGACAAACTGTGCACTTGTTTGCTTTGAGGCCAACTGTAAGGACCTACTGTTTTCAACAGATCCATGGCAAATTCTACCAGTCGTCTTGATGCATTAAATTCATCCTGGATACGTTGATTTGACCAAAATTTACGTGGTAGAGTTGTCAACCAAAACACTTGTTTTGATTTAGAGCTGGCATCTTTAAATTCTTTTTTAAGGTTCATAAGCCATGATGTTTATTCACATTCCTCGTTTGGTGATAACACTTTAATTGAATCTACTTGAAATATTCTTTGACTAATTTCCGATGTGACACTTGCAATTTTTTTATAACTTCCTGTTGTAATATGTTTTTGTTTGATTGGAGATTCGGCTAACCTTCCAAGAACATTGTTAGTATCTTCTAAAGTGTCATTAAGTAGTTCAGGAATTGGTGGAGATATAAGCTGCGTTTTTTTCATTTGGGTCAGGGTCAAGGTTAGAAAAAAACGATGTGGGTCACGCAAAGAAAAAAAATATTATATTTTAAATTGTTGGCAACACTGAGCTGAGAAGGAAAAAAAATCGTGAACTTGTAGCGCCATTTTGAAATTAAAACTCAATATAAAAAAAATTCAAAATATATTTAACGTCTCTTGTAAAATAAAGCTTCATATAAAAAAAATTTAATCAGCAACACTAATCCATTTTTTTACATATGGCAATGTTCATTGATTATTGCAAATGGCGTGAAATAAAATGAAATAAAATAATTGATAATTAATACAAAATTGTAAACATCTAATCTTTAAAAAATATGGATTTTATATCGTAGGTATTGCTTTAAAATTAATTTTAAGCAAATTTATTGAAATCATGTTGAAAACAAATCATATTAAAATTGATTTTAAACAAATTTAATAAAGCACATTTGACAGTTTTTTTATTTTGAATAAATTTTCTTTGACATTTATAAGTTTTAAAATGACCATACCAACCTTATAAAATCAAAACCTACGTTTCGCCATCTCTTGCAATTTTATGTAACCAAAGTATTTTAGATCATTGATCTAGACCCAGATAAATATTTGGGTTTTGTTGTTGTTGTTTTTACATGTAAAAAATAGGCTTGATCTAGACCTTGACCCTAGCCCAAATGAAAAAAACGCAGCCATAGTATCAACCGAACAACTGGTGATGGATCTAAAGATGCTGGAGGTATTTGAATATTTTCGTTCGTTGGAACACTTTCAACATCTTGATTTATAGAAATAATTTCACTATCAATAGTTTCCGAACATGAAAGCTGCTGTAGAAAATATTAGTTGCGTATGAATTTTTATTCATTTTAATAAAATAATTAAATTTACCTTATTTTTATAGATATAAGTGCGACATGTTTCACATATAAACTGGTCATCACGCAAAGTAAAATTTAGGGTCGCAGCTTTTTGAATAACTGCTGGTGTGACCAGTTTCACATTTTTTGATGTCCGCGTATGATTTTTGAGACCGTACGAGTTACAGCACAATTTGAAAGGCATTTCTATTATTATCTTTTCTAAACGTTATGTCTTCTAAATATTTTTGAATATACTTGCTATAAGGCAATCACATCAATATATATACCGTTTAAATAGTTTTGACATAGGTAGAATCAGGTAAAATTAGGTAGGTACAATTTAATATATTTTGATTGGAAGCAAGCATAATTTGTTCCAAAAAACGTTTGTGGGCGTCATTAGAAATTTTAAATGTTAAAATTATGAGTCTCTAATGAGATTTTAATTAGTAAAAAGGGGCTAAATAGACATTTTTTAAAATGCATAAACATTTCACAGACCCTTTTACAATACCTTTATTTTACCACTTAACTTAAATTTTTTTAATAAGTTTTTAACCATTTAACCGCACAGAAAATGGTTCAAATTTATTGCAGGTGTTTAAATATAAAATGTTTGATTTATTAGATCCACATTTAGTACAGGATTATTAACTTAATAAAAAAACACATGTGAATTTTTCATATACCAAACTTTAAAAAATCGTAAGAAAAAATCCATATTGAATTGCTGACTTTTTATTTCTCAATTTCATAGCTGCATATGTTTACTTTAAAATTTGTGAAAAACAAAAAAAAAAGGGGGTTTTTTTGTGATATGAGCTTTGAAGTAAACCAAGGTTTTACGCGCCGCCTAGCGGAAAAGAGAAAAGTTATTAATTTTAAACTTACTTATTTCAATTATTCAATTATTTTCCTTTTTACTTGCAAAAATATACGTAAGTCGGATGAAATTTATGGCACCTATTCACAAAACATTGACACCATTACCAAAACTACGTGAAAAAGCCTCAAAAATTCAACCGCGCATAACTCCGATTCAGAGTACACAAAAAATAAAAGCAGAAAAGACTTTTTTCCTTTCGTCAATACCAACAATATATCAAAATTTCAGATTTTTAAAAAATAGTTGTTTTTTTGTCGATGTACGTTTTCAAAATAATAGCCCTATTATTATTGAGAATTATGGCATTATAAGTTTGTCAAAAAAATGTTGTCAAGTGTGTCAAAAAATGATTTCATTTATTTTTTAGCCAATTTTTTGGAAGAAAATATGTAGCTGTTTTTATGACGTAGATGTAATTGAAAATAAAATTGAATATGGAAATTTTTGAATTTGTTATAGTTTTTGAAATATTTTGGAATTTTGAAAAAGTTTGTATTTTTGATTTTGTAATAATTTTTGCAATATTTTTAGAATTTCGGAAAAAGTTTTAATTTTTGATTTTGTAAGAATTTTTGGAATATTTTTAGAATTTTGAAAAATTTTTAATTTTTGATTTTATTATAATTTTTGGAATTTTGAAAAAATTTTCAATTTTTGATTTTGTAATAATATTTGCAATATTTTTAGA
>CAVNZG010000983.1:0-119594 GCA_963693315.1 Diogma glabrata
ATATTTAACGTTACGGTCTCAAAGTAATCACGTTACGTTACGCCCACTCGACGTCTTCATCTATCAAAAATTTAGAGCAGGAGGGGTTGATTTGTATGATCAATGTTACGGGTCTGACTAATTCTACGGGTCTGACTAATTCTACGGGTCTGACTACCCCGCGTACTTCAGTCCATATTATTGAGATATTAGCCTGAGATATCACATACCACTGGCAATGGCAGGAGATATCATTAGCCAAGATGATATTTTAGGGTGCTGGCGGACGAACTTTAATTAGTCAACGGCAACACTCCCAATCTTAGCTGGGCAGCGATCCGTAGTAGTACCGCTCATTTTCTCTTTCGAGGAATCAGGCCCACATATAATTATGTGTGGGCTTTGTGCCTCGATTGAGGTGGTGGGTGGTGCGTCTGGGATGCGCTGCATCAGCTGGATTATTGGTAATTAGTTTTGTTTTGTTTTCTGCAAATTTCTCACAATTTATTTTTCACTTATTATTTTGTTATTATTTCTTCATCTTATCATGAAATATTGGTATCATAAAATATATGTCATATTTTATTGTATGATTAGTTTTTTTGCTTAGTTATCCATTCTTTAACAAAACATAAAAAAATAAACTTTTTGATACATATATGGTAGAACTTCGTTCTACCAGGACGAACAATATAATGATTCTGCGCAACTCGTCACGGCTCCTTAATAGCTCCTTCTTTGTCAGTGGTGTCAGCTATTTAAATTCGTTGCCTTCTGAGCTATAGTCATCCAATACACCAGCTAGTTTCAAGCAAAGTTATTTCAGGCACTTCAATTATGTGTGAAAAGTTTCGTCCATTCTTCTGTCTTATAATTTAAATGATATTTATTCATAGTTATATCATAAATTTCAGTAGAAATATGCGAGTTTTTTAATATACTAAAAACTTACTAAAAAAACAGCTCAAACCAAAATTTTGACGAGCACTTATCTTACAGATAACCATGAGAAAATCAAATTTTGAAAAACATTATTTGATTATTGTATCATTATTTTAGCGATTCTATGGCTCAACCTACATAAAATATTTATGTTCCTTACATTTTAAATTCTAACATGTTTTAAATCTAAAAAGCTGAAAAATGAACGGAAAACAGACAATACAATATAAAATATATTTTCTTAAATATAAAAATCTTATTTTATCTCAAAAATTTTGGAAGTTATACAGGAGGCGCGCCTACCAGTTTGTAGTAAATACATTTTGCAATAAAATCAACCCTGAAATCCTAATGTCACTAAAACACTAATGTCAAAATTGAAAATAGTCAAAACATTAAACAAATCTGTCAGCTCAAAATCTTGTGTAACATTTAATAAAAAAAGTGAACTGGTGCATTAAAATATGTATTAGATTGGAATTTTTGTAACAATTTTATAACGCATCAAAAGTGTTTAGACGTTTTAACAAAAAACATTAAGTTAATTAAAATTTAATTTAAGATTACTTCTGCATACATATTTTAATGCAACAGTTCACTTTTATAAATGTTACACTACAATTTCGAGAAAAACTCAGTGTTTCCACAATTTTTTAATTTTAAAGTTACAAACCAAAAATGTCTTTGAAGCAAAAATACCCTTAAAAAACCCTTAATTTTAAACGCAGATTTATCAGAATTATATGTAGAATCAGAAAAACTCCTCAAGAATGGTGAAAATTATTTATTTAGATGTTGTGGATGTTCATTTTGTTCCTAACCTAACTTTTGGACATCCGATAGTTAAATGTTTACGAAATAAAATAATGGATGCTTTCTTTGAAACTCATATGATGGTATTGAACCCAGATCAGTGGATAGAACCAATGGGCGATGCTGGTGTGATCAATATACTTTTCATGTTGAATCGGTTCAAACAATTATTGTAGAAGTTTCAAGGAAAGTTAAAGAAACTGGAATGAAGGTTGATTTAGCTTTAAAACCAGGCACTCCGGTTGAGATTGTGAAAGAGTACATTCCCTTAGCTGATATGATTTTGATTATGACCGTTGAACCCGGTTTTGATGGTCAAAAATTTATGAATGATATTATGCCAAAAGTGGAATGGAAACGTCAAAATTACCCCAACATTAGGTATAGAGGTTGATGGAGGAGTTGGACCAGAAACAATTAATGAATGTGCTAAAGCTGGAGCAAATATGATTGTTACTGGTACAGCAATTATACGGGCTACTAATCAAAAAGACGTAATATCACTTTTAAAAACTCTACAGTAGTTTACACTACCTAGTTGACCTAGTATCATAAATATGTTATTGTTCCTAATTTTAAGATGATTTTTGTTAACTTGGGCTGGATATGGATTTCAATATGGATATGGATGTGGATATAAATATGGAGATATGGATATAAATATGGGTGTGGATATGAATATGGATGTGGATGATATGGATATGGATGTGGAGATGGATATAGATGTGGATGTGGATATGGAAATGGATAAAGATAAAGTTATGGATATGGATGAAGATATGAATTGGACTTCGTATGGATATGACATGGACATGAATTGGATATGGATTGGATATGTATTAAATATAGATTGGATATTGATTTGATATGGGTTGAAAATAGTTTTGTATATGAATTGGATATGGATTGGATATGGATTGGATATGGATTCGATATGGATTGGATATGGATTAGATATGGATTGAATATGGATTGGATATGGATTGGATATGGATTGGATATGGATTAGATATGGATTGCATATGGATTGGATATGGATTGGATATGGATTGGATATGGATTGGATGTGGATTGGATATGAATTGAGTATGGATTGGATATGGATTAGATATGGATTAGATATAGATTGAATTTGGAATGGATATGGATTGGATATGTATTAGATATGAATTGGATATGGATTGAATATGGATTGGATATGGATTGGATATGGATTGGATATGAATTGAATATGGATTGGATATGGATTGGATATGGAACGGATATGGATTGGATAATAATTGAATATGGATTAGTTATGGATTAAAAATCGGATATTGATGTTATATTTTTTTATATAGACCAACAAAAGGAAATCATATAAGCAGAAAAAAACATCAGAAATATAAATTCAGCAGTTTTTTAAAGATGTTTAATACACAATGTACAAAAACAAAACAAACAAAAAGAAATGATATCTTAGCGGAAAAAAACATCAAAAATGTAAATACAACAGTTTTTTAGAGAGGTTAGGTACACAACGTAAAAAAACAAATAAAAAGAAATGATATCTTATCACACGAACATTTCAGCGGTAAGAACGTCAAAGAAACCAAATCAGGAGTTTGTTTTTAGGGTTTAATACACAACGTAAAAGTACCAAACCAAAGAAATGATTCATTTTGATAAGCAAATTGGATACTGCGAGAATAAAAACATTTCATATAACTATTTGAGCAAAAATTTTAAATAAACATACCAAGCTACAAAAATGTATGTACATTTATGAACTTAAAAATAAAAAATATATAAATAAATAGTCCCAATGGTCGACAAGTTTACAAAGCATAAATTTATTTTTCATCGAATTCCAAATGTACAATGCATTATTTGAAAGTTAATCTGAAATGAGAGAAGTACAAAACAAACGCGAAAACTCTTGAAGGCAGACAGAATCTTATTTTTAAAAGCCCTAACTTTGGGCGTTTAATGACAAGAGATCCCTTACACTTCAAAGAGTTTTCGCGTCTGTTTTGTACTTCTCTCGTTTCAGATTAACTTTCAAATAATGCATTGTACATTTGGAATTCGATGAAAAATAAATTAATACTTTGTAAACTTAATTGTGTCGACCATCGGGACTATTTATTTATATATTTTTTATTTTTTATTTTTAAGTTCATAAATGTACATACATTTTTGTAGCTTGGTATGTTTATTTAAAATTTTTGCATAAATAGTTATATGAAATGTTTTTATTCACGCAGTGTCCAATTTGCTTATCAAAATGTATCATTTCTTTGGTTTGGTACTTTTACGTTGTGTATTAAACCCTATAAACAAACTCCTGATTTTGTTCCTTTGACGTTCTTACCGCTGAAATGTGCGTGTGAAAAGAGATTTCACGAAATGTGCGTGTGATAAGATATCATTTCTTTTTATTTGTTTTTTTTACGTTGTGTTTAGTCTATTACTGTAAACGAACTATTTAGTTTTAGTTTATAGTCTATTACCAGTATTTAGCATTCACTTTATAAATTAAAAAATTTGACAATAATATACAGTGGCAACCCATTGCTAATTTAATTGAAATTGGAATTGAATTGAAAGGATTAGGAATAGAGTGCCGGAATCCATAGTTTCAGGTGGTTTCAATCCGCAGAGGTTTAAAAAAGCGTTCATCAACACCTTAGAGCGCAAGTTGTTGTGGGACCTAGGTCTTAAAAGGTATTTATGTGTTGTTGTGACACATATTGTAAACCCTAGACTAGAACACAACACTTTTTGTTTAAAAAAAAATATTTCATACCTTAAATGTTTTAAAATTTCTTTTAGTATGTTGTAACAAATTTTTATGTTGGTTGAAAACATCAAAGTAAAATTTTTTGTATGCCACGAGAATAAAAAACTTCATAATGTTCTTTCTTATAATCAAACTAAAAATTGCCACTTATGATACAGTTTTTAGTAAGTTGATGTCGGACATTTTATTATTGTTTAGATATGTTGTGAAATCACTTAGGTAGCAGTATAATGTAATAAATTTATTACACACTAGTACATACTGAAATAATAAACCACCCGAGCAGAAATTAGTTAGGGAAAGCCTGAATACACTCAGAGCGTGATCAGGTCCTGGTCAGTTCAGAAAGGGCAGGCCTCATTAAGGCAATCTGATGTGGTCTTGTTACGGGCCTGATTTACAATACCCTTTTAGGGTTAACCTTATTTGAATATATCAGGTCCTGATTTGGTTTTTCGTATTTGACCCCCCCTACCTAGCTGAAATTTCAATTGATTAAAATTCACTAGAGTATTATCCATTTTAGAAATATATAGCTAAAATCGTTTCGTTTCATGTATGTTTTAGCTATCGCTTCTCGGCTGAAATATTATAATAAGATATTTTATTTTATTTTAATTAATTTATCTATATAATATATAAATATATATCAGGGTTTGGTCCAAATATCTCAATCAGGGTCTGATCCGATTATCCCAAACTGACCCGATTATCTCAATCAGGGTCTGATCCGGTAATCCCAATCAGGAACTGATAAGGAAAAACTATTGGTATGGTTTTCTCAACCTATTTTAAATGATTTTTTCTAAAATATAAATACATTATGCTTTATCGTGGAATACTCAAATATAATATCATGGATACGGTTTGTGAAAAAATAACAAATACATATAGCTAAGTCATTGCAATACGTTAAAACAATTTCAATAGTTTGCACAAATTTATTTTAATTTAAATTAAATGAAACCAAAAAAATTAAATGAATAGTAAATTAAATTCAAACTTATTCGTAGAAAAAAACACATCAGTGTGAAAAAAAAGTCCAAGCGGCACGTATATCCGCTAGAAATAGGTAGATTTCGAGATCAGACAGTTTTGTGTGCCAGTAGAATCTGATGTATCAGATTAGTTTAAACAACACAAACTAATTTCAAACAGATATCGAACAAATTTTAAAAAGAAAATTAGCTAAACTATATCTATCCAATTTTGCAACAAACAAATATCAAATCTACCACAGAACATGTGTGTGACAATTTATGAAACAAACCTACGCTATATCATATGTCGTCCAATTACTGCAAAATATCAAAATAGTTTATTTCTAAGAAAAAAAATTAATTTCTTCTATTCAAACCTTTTTATTTTTTTTTTCATTGACTGTTATAAGGTTTTTGGAAATTGTAGTTATGGATTGTTGCAAACTTTTTTGTTGAAGCCAACAAGTCAAAAACCTCTAACTGCAGAGGCTTATATTTATAAGAAACGGATTAAAATGCTTCCACAGATTCTAAATTTATGAAGACTTTAAAAATATTAGTATTCAAACGGCCGTTATAACGGATTAAAAAAACGAATTTTTTTTCTAGTATAAAGCCTCTAGTTATTTAACCATGAGTCAGATTTTTCTGATTTACGTACTTGTCCAAGATATTAATAAAACACACATGTTTACGGAAGGTTTTTTGATCTGGCTCCACAAATGCGACCGTGAGAGCGCCGGTTGATTCAAACGAATTTTGTGTTTTACAAGCTTTTTTGTTGGAGTCGCTCACTCAGAAATCTCCAACTGCAGAGGTCTTTTTTTTGAAAGAAACTGATTAAAAAAATTTCAAAGATTCTAAATTTATGAAGTTTTTAAAAGAATTAGAATCTAAAGATTAGAATCTAAACGGCCGTTATAACGGATCTAAAAAACAGAGTTTTTTTCTAGTATAAAGCCTCTAGTTTCTTAACCATATGTCGGATTTGGCTCATTTACGAACTAATCCAAGATATTTATAAAACACACATTTTTAGAAAAGGTTTTTTGATCTGGCTTTACAAATGCGACCGTGAGAGTGCCGGTTGTGTAAAAAAAAAATTTTTTTTGCAAACTTTTTTGTTGGAGCCGCTCACTCAGGAACCTCTAATTGCAGAGATCTATTTTTAAAACAAATTGATAAAAAAGATTCCAAAAAATCTAAATTTGTTAACTTTTTAAACGGTTTTAAAAAATCAATTTTTTTTAGAAAAACGCCTCTAGTTCCTTAACCACGTGTCGGATTTTGCTGATTCACGAACTCATCCGAGATATTAATAGAACACACATGTACAGAAAATTTTTCAATTCATTCAACAAACATTTTTCCGAAATTCCGAGATGACGCCCATTGCAATAGGTAGATTTTTATATGAAATCTACCTAATAGTACAACAATTTACTTCTTTGATATTAAAACTCTTACTACGCTCGTGTTTTACATGGGTATCATTCTGTGCTTTTTATACAACATACCTTATTTCATAACATTTGTTATATTTATTCTTCGTTGAATTTGTTCTTTTAAAATGCAATTTTGCAAAAAAACACATAATTTCCAAAAACCAAAATTTTACCTGTTGGATGAGAATTTGATTACTTTCAAAGATTAGAAATTGCAAAAACCTACAACGATTCAAATTAAGTTACATGTTTAACTTCTAAAGACGACATAATTTAAAGCGTAATAATTTTTTCGAGTTTAGTTCCCCAGTATATTCATTATACCAAAAATAAAATAAACCATAGTACATAATCGTTTTCTCAAGTAAAAGCTTCATAATTTTTCGGTTTTCTTCAATGTACTGCTGTACATTGTTACAATACAAAATATTAACATCGTTATTCTTATTACCAATAATAAAATAAAAAAAATCAATGAAATATTAAGATATTCTAAAAAATGAAATTTATTTTTAAATTTTTATTACGACCTAATCTACATCACACACAAGTTAAGTATTGAAATATTTTATAATCTATAAAACATCTTAAGGTTGTTGAAAAGGGTGTATCACTCACTCTATTATAAATATGATTCTTTCCATTCGAAATTTTCTTTTCCTTAAATCTTCTATATAAATAAAAATGTAAATGTTCGTTTGTTCAAAATAGGTAATCTCCGAAAGTACTTGATCGAATCTTTTGAAATTTGGACACAACGTTGCATTCGAATACAGGAAGGTTTATACATAGTTTTTTTTTTTTTTTTTTATTTTTTTTTTTTTTCGTTATACATATGTATTTGTTTTATAACGTAGGCTGTCAACAATTACAAGTGTCTCACCTGCTTTATTCTCAAATCACTCAACTTTATGGTCGATTTTAACTTCATGCTCAATTTAATCGATTAGTTTCGTATAGTGATAGGCCCAAAGATTATTTTATCTAATTTGTAAACCAATAAGGTTGCAACGTGTTCTCCTTTCGGTAGGACTGTCCTCGGTAGGAGTAAAAATGTCCTCAATTCTCATTTACTATAAAAACATTCTCCTTGAAGCAATCTGTAATACAATATTTTACACTGAACAAAATAGATCTTTTTGCTACATATTTCTCCCAATAAATGGATCAGGAAAATAAAAAATCGTGATTTCGCACGTGAATCGCACTTTTACTTATATCAAAGTAACTGATTATTAAAATTTGTGTCGCAAGGTTGGTAACAATATCAATTAATTTACATTGCTCTATAATATATGTGAATATCTTTACTTTTACTATATCGCACGATCTGGTGGTGAACCATTGTTTAAGCAATTTTAGATTCAATCCACCGTTAAACATCTGTTTTTTTTAAATAACTGTTCTTAGTATTATAAATGAAATAGCTGATCGGCATATTATTTGTGATTGTTATAAATTAAAGCATTTGGCTACAGAAAACTTACCATTTTGAAGGAAATTTAAATATATAAAACAGTACTGTGCATGAATAACTAACTAACAACTTGCGCTTATTGATTTTTATGAAAGTGCCAATGAATCAGATGGTAAGTTTAGCTGTATTTCTGAGTACTTAAAAACATTAAATTTAAGTGATTCGAGTGTAGCAATACCATTGAATGCTGATAACATCAATACGAATTTGCATGCTATCATCCATCATAAATAAATAAAAGGATTACAGAAGTAATTGTCGTATGTGCAATCAAATATTCCGAAGCTAACGTTTGAACAAAAAACAATTTACGATCAACTAAGGCAAAATGTTGATAACGGGGTTGGAGGAATCTTTTTCTTGAATGCGCCAGGAGGAACTGGCAAAACGTTTCTAAAACGATTCTTAAACGATTCTAGCAGTAATTCGATCGTAAAATAGCATAGCTTTAGCTCTTGCGTCGTCCGGCATAGCTGCGACATTGCTACCAGATGGAAGAACAGCTAATTCCGCTTTGAAATTGCCATTAAACATGCAATTCATTGAAACGCCCACATGCAACCTTTCCAAAGAATGGGGAAAAGTATTGCAGAAATGTAAACTAATCATTTGGGATGAATTCACAATGGCGCACAAAAAATCACTTGAATCGCTTGATCGATCATTGCAAGATTTGCGTGGAAATACCAGACCATTTGGGAATGCATTAACATTGCTTGCAGGAGATTTCAGACAAACATTAGCTGTAGTTCCCCGATCAACACCAGCAGATGAAATAAATGCTTGCTTGAAATATTCTACTTTGTGGCGATACGTGAAAAGGTTAAAATTATCGACAAACATGCGTGTTCTCCTTCAAAAAGATAAATCAGCTGAGATATTCTCATATCAATTGCAGAGAATTGGTGACGGAAAGGTGCCGGAAAGGTGCCGGTTGATTTAACAACAGGACGAATTTTATTGCCTCATAACTTCTGCAATTTAGTGTCGTCAAAAGAGGAATTAATTGAAAAAGTATTTCCTGATATTCAAATTAATCATAAGAATCACGATTGGCTGTGTGAACGAATCATTCTTGCGGCCAAAAACAAAGACGTCAATGAACTTAACAATTTAATTCTGTCTAATATTCAAAGCGAGGTTGTCACTTACAAGTCCGTAGATACTGTCATGGAAGCAGATGAAGCAGTTAGTTATCCAACAGAATTTTTGAATTCACTTGATCTACCAGGGATGCCACCAGATGTACTACAATTTAAAATCGGCGTGCCAATCATCATGTTGCTTAATATCAATCAGCCAAAACTTTGCAAGGGCACGCGACGCACAGTAAAAAAATTATTGAGCAACGTAGTAGAAGCAACAATCTTGAATGGACCTTTCAAAAGCGAAGATGTCCTCATTCCTCGTATACCCATGATACCAACGGATATGCCATTTCAATTTAAAAGACTGCAATTCCCAATTCGATTGGCATTTGCAATCACCATCAACAAAGCTCAGGGCCAAACATTGGAAGTATGTGGTTTAGATCTAGATAACGATTGTTTCTCACATGAACAATTAAATGTTGCGTGTTCTAGAGTTGGCAAACCAGGCAATCTCTATATCCACACAGTCAATTAATCAACAAAAAACGTTGAATACCCTCAAGTATTATGAAATAACACATATTAGAAAGGTGAGTGTTTTGTTTTCTTTATTTCTTATATTCAACCAAACTAAGCCACTGCAACGCGTGGCCGGGTCCAGCTAGTCCTGTATAAAAAAGGAACAATTTGTTTATTCGCCTATATATTAAAGTGTTACTTTATTACTGTGGTTTGCGGCCTTAAAGTGTCACTTTTTAACCATATATTTTGTTGTCATAGCTACGTCCAAAAAAGTAAAAGACATTTGTATTTGTTTAAATTCTATCAAAAATAGTAATTTTTATCAAAGCAACCCTTAAATTCAAAATTTCAGAAGCCGTCGTCATAATTATACAATAATTTGGAAAAAATAACAAATATTTTGTCAAAGGTAACTTGTTCCACATATTTTGATTTAAAAATTTATGCAAATTAATTACTATTTATGCAAATAAGTATTACATTCATGAGCTAAAAGTGAAATTCTTACCCCCACTTTTTTTGCCATTTCTCGACGTTTTAGGACCTACTGATTCTAAAAAAGCAAAAAAAAAATGTATGTCTATCTGTCGGCCGGCCGGCCGTCCGTCCGATGAAATCTAGAAAACAGCTGAAGGGATTTGAAAAATTTTGAATTCTAAAAATAGGTACACTCAATGGGAAGAGCCGAAAGGACGATGTGTTTGTTAACTGTACCGGAAGTGTGTCAAAAAAATCGTCAAGTTTGTCAAAACAAGGAAATATGTATATTTTTTGCTTAAAAAATGTTAATTTTAAGTGATAATGAGTAGGAACAAAGAATGTGGAGAAATCTGGATGGTCGGGATTGGTATGTGAGATCAAAAACTAGATTATTGCATCATAAGTTTATCAAAAAAATGTTGTCAAGTGTGTCAAAAGAAAAATTTTTATTTATTTTTTTACCCAATTTTTTGGAAAAAATAAAATTAATTATTTGTTTGAAATGAAATTTTATTATTATTATTGAGAATTATGGCATTATAAGTTTGTCAAAAAAATAATGTCAAGTGTGTCAAAAAATGATTTCATTTATTTTTTAGCCAATTTTTTGGAAAAAAAATGTAGCTGTTTTTATGACGTAAATGTAATTGAAAATTTGGACATGGGGAATTTTTGAATTTGTTATGGTTGTTGAAATATTTTTGGAATTTTGAAAAAAGTTTGTTATTGATTTTGTAAGAATTTTTGGAATATTTTTAGAATTTTGGAAAAGTTTGATTTTTTAAGAATTTTTGTGATATTATTGGAATTTAGAAAAAGTTTAAATATTTGATTTTATTCTAATTTTTGAAATTTTGAGAAAAGTTTGATATTATTTAATTTTTACAATATTTTTGGAATTTTGAAAGAAATATGAATTTGTGATTTTGTAATATTTTCTCGAAACGCTAAATGGAGAGGTTTTTGAGTAGTTTACTGAGTGTATCATCTTTTCACTAAATTATGTTAATTTATGAACTGTTATAATTTTCCGGCAACGTACTGATGTTACGTGTTAGTTTTGTAATAAATTTCTAAACAGAGATACAAAAATACTTGTACTTTAACAAAGAGTTATGGTCGATATACATCGCTGCCCAAAACTAAAAACCATGTCCTCATTAAAGTTTTTTGCCGAAAACCATTCTCCACATACGTTCAAAATCTTTTGCTTTACGTCCTAGCATCATAATGTACTATTTTAGAACTCCCACACAAAAATCACTAGCTTCTTTCGATTGTAATTGTAAAAGTTATTATTTTATAAGTTTATGGAATTTTTTAAGATACTTAGTGTACACAAACTTAACCAGCAGATGGAACTTTCAATATAGATAAACGTTATAGATAAACGGGAATTAATTAGCGTCTTATTAATTTTTATCTATTTATTACATAATTGTTATCAATTTTTCTGGAAGTTTTATTTTTGCTCTCTGACGTTCACATATCGTATTTTCCAATTTTTTTCAAATTCTTCTTAAAGAACTGGTATTAGTTTTTACCAGAGTTTACAATTTTTTTATTTGAGCGCTCTATACGCACTCTTTATGATTTTATTCAGAAGTTAAATTTTGTTTTCGTTTTCATTCCAAAAAAAATTTCAAATTTTTTTATATTACTCCTTTAGATTAGTAAGATTAGATTTAGACGGTTTAATTTTTGTCATTTCATATGCAGAAGAAGAAAAATAGTACTTTTTCGTCATTCTTTTTATTTGTTTTTATAATAATACTTGCATAATTGAATAAAACATTCAGAAAAACAATTTTCCTCTGGAAAAAAAATTAAAGTAATGACGATCTTATAACTTTGATCTTATTCAAACAAAGAAAAAGTACTCTGCAAACAATCTCACGGTGATTGAGACAACTACATGTAAACATTTTCCTGACATAATGAGGTTTATTTAAAATATAAGTGGAATATAACAGTAATTGAATAAAGTCAATAACTATTTTCATGAAAAACATTTTCTATAATTGTCTTATATCATGAATTACTTCCATCTGAAAATCCTAAGTACTACATTCTCGAGCCAAAAGTGAAATTCTTACCCCCCATTTATTTGCCATTTCTCGATGTTTTAGGTCATAACGATTCTGAAAAAGCAAAAAAAAAAACATGTATGTCTGTCTGCCGGCCGGCTGTCACAACCGACGAAACCTAGAAAACCACTGGAAGGATTTTAAAATTTTTTTGTTTCTAAAAATAGATATACTCAATGGTAAGAGCCGAAAGGAAGATGTGTTCGATAACTGTACCGGAGGTGTGTCAAAAAACTTCTGAACTAACAGAGGTGTGTCAAAAAACTTCTGAACTAACACCTCTGGCGAGCAGTAAGAACTTACAGACTCTTCTAGACTCTCGCTCATTTGAAGCATTCGGTGAAGTTCGGCATACATATTTTGTTGAACAGTCGGCGATGTGGAGTAATGCCTCTGTTTAACTGGGAATTCATCCAACATTGTGCAGTCAAAGAAGTCTTGCTGAGACTGAAGACTTCAAAGGGCGGGATAGAATCCTTGACTCCAGTTCTGAAACTGGTCAGAGGGACGATCGTGCGTTTACTCGTGCTAATCTCCTGCAAAGGAAGAAATTATACCAAAAGTCTCCCAGGAATCGATCACTAGGTAGAGCTCTTCACGTAGACTTGGGACAATATGGCATCGCATAGATTTAGTGAATCCAATAAGACTCCAATAAGAGATCAACATTTCGCAAAATCTGATTTATTGTACCATCGTATGTATGTTATGTATGATGTGGATTTACGATAAGAAATTTCGACGAATTTTAATAGTTTTAAGGAATTTCTTCCCAATATGCCTATGCTTTACTAACCAAAAGTTCTAGAATGTTTTTGTTGAAGATGTTAATGCGGCCAATGATCACTGAAACCTTAAAGAAACACAAACTTTTGCAAGAATTTTTCGCAACCTCCAATAACGACGGTAGCGTTGAAGGCGCCGATATAAGTTTAATCGGCCTACGTAAGCTCAATCGGCCTACGTAAATTCAATCGGCCTACTTAAAGCTGTGTCTGTTCTAGGGTTTCTCAAACGGGATCCCGTTTTCCCGGGATCCCGGGGGTAAATTTTCATCCCGTTTTTTTGTACTTTTTTCAAAGATATTAAAAGTTTTCTCACTCGAAAATCGAGTAGTTTTTAATTCTTTTCCCTCTGTAGTAATTAATTTCGTTCAAAATTAAGAAAATATTTTTTTGACACATATGGTATCATGGTTTTTTGTATGGTTTTTTTGACACATATAAACACAACAAATTAAAACCAATAAAACTTAAAATAGGTAGATTTTTTTGAGAAATCTACTTAAAACTTGCGCTTCATTTCTCTTAATTTATGTTTAATGGTTCTCTTGGACGGATGGTTCAATGGACGTTTCGTCACGAAAATTCGGACAAAATTGAGTGATGGCGCCATTGACAACCTAGTTTTTTGAAAAATTGTTTAAAAATTAGTATTATGAATTTATTTTTGTTTTGTTTTTTATGTATTCTTTTTTATTTAATTTTTGAAGTTGACTAATTAAAAATAATGGAAATATAAAAATCAATAGCGCATTTTTTGTGCTGTTTTAATTTTACACATTTTTCTACCACCCAATTAGAAAAATCTAGCTTTTTAGCGTTTCCCGGGATTTCCCGGGATTCCGGGAATTGGATATTTTTTGTCCCGGCTTCCCGGGATTTGAATTTCTACGGGAAATGAGAAACCCTAGTCTGTTCCTCCTTTTGAGGAAAGATAAAATCGGTCATGCTATCTGGATTCTTGAGGCTGTTAAAGTAGACCAGTGCAGATACCTTAAAAACAGGCAAAAAATGGAAAAATTAGTAACAGCATAAAAATTATTGGATAAAGAAGAAAATTGCCCAAATGATGGGAAAAATAAATTAAAGGTGATCCGAGTTATGAGGGTGAAATGGGGTGCGCTTTTATTGGTAGAAAATGCTTTTTCCACGATTCTCAGCGAAACTAGACCTTCTATCGAAAAAAGTTTAAAGTTATGGGTAATAAAAAGGTCTATAACTTTTATTCAAGCCATTTTATCACATAACCTAAAATTTTCCGTGAAAATAGAAAACACCGAGAAAAAAAGGTTTTTTTGTTTTTAATTTTTACCTCCCACAAAAATTTTTTTTCACACAATTGAGTGAAAACTTACCTTATTATGTCTCTAATACGCTGTAATTTTTTGGAATCAAAATATTTATTTTTACGTTTAATTTTCATCTTAAACCAAAAAAGTGACCTCATTTTCACACGAAAATCCTTCTGTGCTGGAAACAGTTTTTTCAAAAAAATCAGTAATCTTTATTTTTGTTGAAACGTCTACTTTTAGATGGTGTAACAAAAATAAACATTAACATAACATAAACACGAAAACATTTTCCAGGAAATGCGAAAACTGAATACATAAACTTGATTTTAAAGAGTTATTTTTCAATGATTGTTTAAAAATATTCATTATTTGTTAAAATTTACCGTTGAAATCCTTAAAATATATAAATATTTTCCATGGTATTACTTATTTTTTTCACACCATCTAAAAGTAGACGTTTCAACAAAAATAAAGATTACTAATTTTTTTGAAAAAATCCAGCACAGGAGGATTTTCGTGTGAAAATGAGATGACTTTTTTGATAAACTTTGATGACTTTTTTGGAATCATAAATATTATGATTCCAAAAAATTACAGCGTATTAGGGACATAATAATAGTATATTTTCCTACAAGAGATGAAAACATTGTTTTTTTCGTGAGTAAACATTTGTTCACGAGACGCGCTAGCGTCGAGTGAGACATGTTTAGGAACGAAAAACGTTTTTTCCTCCGATAGACAGCAAATATAAATTTTGCAGACTTATTTTAGTCAGCAAAGTGGCACTTTTCCTGCCTAGGCAGCAAAGCAAGTACTTTGCTGCCTAGGCAGCAAAATAATTAGACTTCATAGAAATAAACAGATATTGCGATTAAAAAAAAAAATTTTTTAATCGATTTTTTTTTTCATTTTTAAAATTTTGCTTTATTTTTAAAGTAATAATTATTAAATTACATATCATTGTAATTAATCGGAGAAAAAATTATATGTTCATCTCGGCAGCAAGGTAGATTGACTGCCTTGGCTGAATTCCTAGCCTCGCTCGCTCGGCTATGAACTATCAGCCGCGGCAGTCAATCTACTACTTTGCTGCCTAGTTAAACAAATAACTATTATCTCGCGTAGGAAATGCAATTTTTTCTATGATACTAATATATAATCGATATTTACTATAAATTTTAAAGTTATAAATCGACAACAAAACATTCAAAATTCATATTCTATTTTTTCATGGTTACGTTGTTTAAAATACTTTGTAAAATTATATGAAAAACTATAGCAACTATAATTTGTTATTTTTTTACACTAATGAGTTTACTTTTTGCATAGAAAAAGTTTCCACCAAATTGTTTGAAAAAAAAATTTTTTTTTGTCGGAGATAAAAATTAAAAACAAAAATAGTACATTATATACCGAGGTGATAAAGTAAATTTTCTACATTGAGGTGGATATTAATTCGCGAGAAACGAAGTTTCGAGCGAATTAAGCACCGAAATGGAGAAAATTTTCTTCACCGAGGTTTATATACTATTTTTTTTACTACTTGATATAAAAAATGCACTAAAACTCTTAATTATTCACAAAATAAAATGTCAATTAATAAGCAAATGGTGAATAAATAAAAATTTTGATTTGGTGAAACATTGTGTATCATATCATTGGATTGCGTATTGGATATTTATTATTCAGGGCTGCTTAGTTAGAAATTTATTTTCAATGAATTTTCTTAAAACTATATAAAAATCACATATGCTTTGCATTAAAAAATATAGCTTTTATTTATTTTTGACATGAATTGAATTGAATTGAAAATCTATTCAATATTGTTGAGCCAAATTTAGAATTTTTTAGTCTACAACTCACAACTAAACTAAATTTCAACAGAATTCTGTTTAACACGAATTAAAATTTCAAATAAACTAAACTATAGTTGCAAAGAAGTTTTTGCATTCATTCATTATTTATTATTATTAAAATAAAATCAAAACGCTTATTATTTTTTAATATATTATTATTATTTTAGGAAGAAACTAAAAAAATTCAAAGATGAACTCAGTTAACAAACGAACAAAAATTATATTTTCATTATTTACTAAGGTGCTAAAATACTTATTATTAGGTGTGGGGAATAATTATTAGTAACCTTAGCTGAGAAAAATAACTTTTGTCTTGGGTTTTTCAGTAAATAATTGAAATTTCTCATGCAAGTAGTAAAAAAACCATTTTTATCGTTTTTTTCTATTTGCACGGCAAATTTTAGTTTATGTGAAAAAATGACTTGCATAAAAGTTATAGACAATTTTATTACCTATGCAAATACAACTATTACTCTAAACTTTTTTGATAGGTCTAGTTTCGCTGAAAATCGTGAAAAACAATTTTCTACCCTTAAAAGCACACCCACCCCATTTCACCCTCGTAACTCGGATCACCTTTAATTTATTTTGCTCATCATTTGCGCAATATTTTCTTTCTTATCCAATAGTTTTCATTCTGTTTCTAATTTTTTTCTTACAAAAAGCTATTTTCACTGGACTAGTCTGATCCGGGACTGCCTCAAACTCGGTAGCCGCCCGGTCTGGAGTTAAATTCAATGCTGGATAACAAGTTTCGCATTTTCGGTAGATATCATCCGGCCTACCACACCGTAAATAATATCGATTGATCTAATTGCGAGGAAATTCGTGAACCCAATATCCTTGCATCTATTATAAAACGAACTGTCAAATATAACCAGATCGCCATAACTCAAAAGAGTTTTATGAAATAGTTGCAAGATTATTAGGCGAAATCATCACCATCAGTACCCATGTAATGAAGTGTTGATACGCGGTTTTCACAACGGTGAAGATAATCCAAGTTTTCTCCATGACACATGCGGTTCAACCTAATATAAACAAACTTCCTTTTATCAAACACTTAATAAAGTTTAACAGTTTTGTCGTTGAACACGTTGACTCGAGTGTTGTGAATGTTTTTGAAATTCCTTACCTTTAAAATTGCTTATCTTTGGATAAATAAAAAGCCACGTTAGTTATGCCGCTATTCATTTTTGTTTACTAATCAATCGAAATCAATTAACTAAAATCTAGCCATCAATTTCATAATTTTGATAAAGATTTATAAATTAAATATGGAACTAATTCCTATCACGATTATTTTGATTGATTCTAGCTAAGATTAAAAGAAGTTTGCTTTAAACGAACGTCATTTCATTTCTAATTTTTTTATTTTTTATCAATCTCCTTACTATTAAAAATAATATCATAAAAATATTCCGGTTGTGCATATTACGACAAAACCATGACATCTTTTAAAGTACATGTGTTCTGTTATTCCCAAAAACAAACGTAAAACTTAAATCGATATTAATTAAATTAAGTTATGACAGGCCTGCCCACGTTCGTTTTACATTTTTAATTAAATAAATCCACAGCTATAAAATGTATGGTAAATGCATCATCAATTGAAATAGTAGTTTTTCCTTCAATTAAATTATCAAAAACTATTCTAACATAGACAACATTAATTAAAATTTGTTTTAAAGTTGCCAAAAATTTGTATTGCACTGATTATTTTTAATATGACGCCAACAAACTATAAAACAAAAATCCATTATCAAATTTTTTAAATATGTATGTACATATATATATTTTGATCAATATAAATATCACATGGTTGTGAAATTGTAGATTTGGTGCTCGTATTGCAATTCATAGGATTCCCTCAATTTTGACACTAAAAGAATACCTTAATTCTGTATATTATAACAATATCTTTAATTTTTAATTTTGTTTTTCACATATGTACTTATTTATGGTTGTAATCATTTTGGTTGTTGCAACCATTCTAATCTGCTGCTTTTTAAAACTGAAACTTAAATATGACAAACGAAGTTGGTCATACATTGATAGGTTTTATTTAATATTTGTTTTTGTTCAACCAATTGTGGAGCAACTGAGGTTTCTTTCCAAAATTTTACATTTGTGTTCTACGAGCTTAGCTAGTGCTGCAATCACTCGCGTTTGGAAACGCAGTTCGCGCTAGTAATACACACTATTTTTTGTAACAAATGCACAAAATTTATTAAATACTAGTAGGACCCGGCGTGCTTTGCTACGCTTATATAAGTTTTTCGCAGACATTTTGTTGACGTAGGAGCAATGATTTCAAAAAGTGGTAATGAGAAATGATAGCATATAATTTTTAATTTTTCTTTTTAAAAATATGAATGAAAAATAATCAGCACTCTAGCTGATCAGTTCGGATATTTGAAAAATTAGCGATCAAATAAGTTTTCATGTAAGCAATAAAAAAGTTTAAATGACTTGTTGAATTAGTAGAGCTGCGTCACGTTATGCTCTATATAAAACATTATACAGAACAAAAATTCACGAATGTTCACAGTGCTTATGCATTGTAATTGTTCCCGACACGAAACACACAAAAACTGTTCTAAAAAAGTTTTTCTGAGAGAAAATGAAAAATGCTTTTAAAATGCAAAATTCAACTGATTTACAATAATTACTTTGATCTTAATCACTCACAAAATCTCTCAAAATTTTATTTTTTACGCCAAAAAGTGTAAAAGTTTTGTTTATTTAACATTATGCCCGTCGCATATTGCCGCAATCTCATAAGAAAGGGAATTCAGAAAAACTCGTTATGAAAATATTCAATTTACATTGCGTCATTTTTATTGCAACTTATTTAATTTAATATGGACAAAATTTCGAAATCTCGTTTTAATTCTATTTATTTATTCAAATATTTGTGAGTACACTATATTTTTTGTTTTTCCGTCTAGTGCGTACAATAAATCAGAAGGTTTTCCTAACGCGTCAGCCACATACAGTTGTCCATGTGAGAAGCACGGATTCTCCAAATCTAGTCCACATACTTGCAGTAACTGTCCTTGTGCTTTGTTGATCGTCATTGCAAAAGCGAGGTGCACTGTAAACTAAACGTTTGAATTCAAATGCCATATCTGTTAGGATCATTGGAATACGTGACAACACTATATCTTCCCCTTCGAATTTTCCATTTAAAATCGTAGCTTCAATGGCATTGTTCATCATCTTTTTAACCAAAAATTTATGCATTTTCAAAATATTTGGAATTACAATATGTGTCACAACAACACATAAAAACCTGTTCAAACCTAGGTTCCACAACATCATGCTTTTTAAGACGTTGATGAACGCAAATTTATTTTTTTTTGGTTTTTTATATTTTTCTTTAATAATGGAAAACTAAATAATAAATCCTTTCACATAATATTGTACGACATAGGGCAATATTTCTTGATAGGATGGAGGAAACTAAAATAAAATACATTTTTTTAAAATTTGGAGGAACAAAGCTAAAATTGGGTTACTAATTATCCTAGTGCGAGAAGCATATACCAAGATCATGTAACGCATTTTTTTCCCCAATTCAGCATATATAATAGTTATATGGAAGCTCATTTCTTCGAGCAAGCACAAAAGTTCATTCTTTAAAAAAAATATAAAAGAATAAAAAAATTGCGTCCATCAACACCTTAGAAGCATGTCAAAGAATATTCCATAACTAAGACTAAGGGTGCTATCGTGGATTGAAATCCGCCAGCACCCCTAAAATATCACTTATACCCTTATATCAGTGACATCTTACTGGCATGGCCAGTGGTATACGATATCTCACGTTAACTGATTTACCAATAGCAGGTATAGTAGAATTTTTTTGCCAGCGAACACAAAATTTGTTTGTTATGCGCATATTGTTTGTTATGCGCATATTGTTTGCACATGCGCATGCACATGCGCATATTGTTTGCACATTCAGTGTCTCGATTAAAATATTAAAAAAAACTATTGGGGTCCCATTGAAATGGACAAAAAAAACGCATAAAATTCATAAATTACTATTGAAATTATAATAGAAACCCAAAAACTAGTAGAAATATTAATGATTTTGTAGGAAATATAACAAAATTTTGATAATTAAAAATAATTATAATAAAAATAACGACGCCTATGGAAACAAATATCACAACAAACAAATGGTACGAACTAGAAGTAGAAGTTTAACTAATATAATTGTTTTGAAAACAAATTTATCCCAAAATAAATAATACATCTCTGTTTTACTTTTTGTCTCATCTTTTATCTCTTGCTGCGTCGTAGCTGTCAGAAATTCGCTGACAAAAAAATTCTACACGGTTAAAAATTTGGGTATTATTTTCAATAACTTGATTCCTATAAAAGCTATTAATATAATTTTTCGTATTGATTTTATATATAATGAAATTATTAATGATCTTTTCATAAGTTTTATTATAAAGTTAATACAAAACTTATATTAAAGACAGTTTAATATATTTTTTAGTAATATCAATATAGTTTTCATATTAATTTGAAACAATTTCTGATTATTTTTATACTAGTGCAAAATATTAATAAAATTTATACAAAAACAATATTAATTTAATACAAAATATTTGCTTGTACTAAATATTATGTGTGTAGCTGATAATTTATATATATTTATTTAATAATGTGAACTTATAAATTGTTTTTGTTACAACCGTGTTTATGAAAGCAGGGTATAAAATAAATAAAATACCTTATTCTTCAAATATGTTCCCAAGGATAAATTTAATACATTTAAGATATAAACTATCCTAACTTCTAAAAACAAAAGAAATTGATTTAGTTTTCACTATAAATCGAATACATGCGGACAAAAAAGTGAATGCATCAGCTTAGTTCACTTTAATAATTTTTGTAACAGTGCGAATAATTTTTTTTAAAAAATAGTGTTAAATTTAGTGCATCTAAAAAGTTTGAGCTTTGAATGTACGATATTAACAAATAAAACGTCAAGAGCTCAGGACAACATTGTTACATATGGAAACCGACAGAAATATAGGTAATTCGCTAATTAGCTTGTATATTCAAATAGCATACTAAATTCTCGTTTTTTAAATATATCTAGATTGGGACACCCGTCATTGATAAAATTAAGGAGACCGTTGCCACCATCTCTATCTGGATGCCCTCAATTTCATCGTATGACAGACGAACAAGTCGTTATTAATTTACTACTTCATTAAAAGGTAAGAAATTTTTAATCTGGTACAAGTTTGGTTTAATAGGTAAATTAAATAAAATAATAATAATATAATATGGCCATTTGATTAATAAAAATTAACTAAATAAAATATTTTGTGGTGAAAATTAAAAGGGAGAAACATTTTTTCAATTAATTTTGTTAAAATAAAAATTTTCACGAAAAGTTCAAAATTTGTTTTTTATCATTTATTAATTATTAGATAATTATTGGTTTTTTTAAGAAAAATTATATTGAAAAAACCTAAAAATAATATTTTTAATTATTTTTAAATTGTAGTATTAATTTTATTTTTTCTTTCGTTTTATTATTTAAAATATTTAGGCAAATTTACCGAAGGAAGGATATATTGGGAGGTGGAATGGAAAAACACCTTAAACTGTTGCTTTATGAAAGACGAAAGACGAAAGCAGAAGCAGAACTTCACATAATTTGCCATTTATTAATGTATTGGACCTACTGTTTAAATCACATTTAATTTTTTTATATTAAATAAATTAAAATGATCATTTTAATATGATAATAAAGATGTAAATGATAATATGTTCTAGATAATATGTATGTAAATATTATAATAATATGTAAATATTATAATAATATGTATAATAATATGTATTTTATGAAATGCATGTTAATTATGTGATGGAAATAAATGTGTAAGTAATAAACGAAATAAATGTGTAGGTAATAAATGAAATAAATGCAACTTTATAATAAATTAATAAATCCAAATCTTTTATTCTTTTAATCCAATCATGTATTCTCTTATAAATGTAATCTACTTCTCTATTAAATCAATCACTTTTATATATCGAGTTAATAAATTTTCTATATGAATTATTAATAAACATATAGTATAACATTGATTATAAATATATATTACAGAACTTAATACAAAAATGTATATAATTTAATAAACCAAACTTATAAATTCATTTAATAAATTTTTTATTATCAAATGTATAACTCATTATTATGAAATGAAATTTTATAAATAGTCAATATATTAATTTTATAACATTTTGGGTGTGGACTTATATGAATACCTAAAATTGATCAATTTTATACTATTTTTTTCAACCGTGTACTATACTAAAGTACGCGGGGTTGTCACACCCATAGATCCAAAATTTTAAATTTTACATATGTTCCCGAACATATATTAAATTCATTGGTATTAATACATTGTTACCGTTTGCAAATCACTTCAAACGTGTTGCCGGCTAAGTACCACCATTTTTTATTAGTTTGTTTATCATGATTGCCATCCGTGTTTGATTATACGTAAGCTATGCTTCTGTGTATAGTATTTGTGCGAATTCCATTTCGTAACTTTGAGCTTTAAATCGATATAATCGATATCATCAACTATCTTCACTTAGTTTTAGAAACATGTATTACATACAATTGCAAACCAACAACATATTTGATGTAGATAAAATAAATTTTAAGATTATGATGTGTTAAATTCCAATATATATAATTTTGATTTTTGATATATAAATGTAATTGTTTGTAAGATTATACTTTCATTTTTATGTTTAATGTAAAAAACATTGATCAAAGCAACCTAAGATTATAAAACGATATTTAAATAAAAACTCAATTAAAATAATTATCAACATTTAGGCCAACCCCCTAATTATAATTAATTATAAGGGCCCTGGGGTTCCATTTTTAAAAAAAAATTTGCCAGTTACCTATGCGCGTACACAACAACTTCCCAAAGTTTCATGATGATTCGATGAATGGTGTATTAATGCATAAACGACAAACATACATACTTTCAATTTTATATATATAGATTTATTTAATTGTTGATTAATAATTTATTTAACAAATTCATAAACAAATTTAAGATATTTAAATATAAACTAAAGTGTGCCATCTTCGTTATAATATTTGTATTCAAAATTATAGGTAGATTTAAGTTCGTATAAATTCGAATTAACAAATAGCTTAAACAAATAATATTATAATATAAATAAATTTTAAAAATATAAACATAGGAATCCGGCTACAAACAATCTATCAACAGTATAATGTATTATTTGAAATTTAAAAAAACACCTCCACAAAAACACCTCCAGTTTGACAGAATACATACAGCAATACAAACAGCAATATATTATAACGATTTGAAGTTTAAGGAAAAAGCTCTATAGGAAAATCTTAGGTATATTATGTGAATGTGGGCTTGCAGTATTACACTTTGATCCGACCCAGATTATAATTAGGAATACTTAACGAAAATGCTCGTCATAATTATAAATATATTTATTATCTGTTGATGTTAATATATTCTGTATTAGTTGTTATTGTTATTTATTGATGCTAATGCTTTGCTGATCAAACTTTTGATTTATTATTTGCTCGTACTATTTTCTCGTCCCAAAATCCTTTATTTTTTGTCCTAGTGAAACAAATAACTATTTCAAAGTAGATTTTTGACTGAATATAACTTCAACTACTTTCGATTAATAGAAACAGAAAGTTGCAAATATTGCTAATTTCACAAAAACAAGAAACAAAAATTTCACATTAAATGCAATATAACTAATGTTATATTGCATTTAACACTTTATATTTTAAATAAACCTCATTCTGATGTCAGGAAATGTTAATGTGTAGTTGTCCCAATCACGGTGAAATGGTTTGGAAAAATGTTTTCTTTGATTGAATAATAAAATGCCAACTTCGAGATAAGGTTGTAATTACTTCAATTTTTTTCCTGAGTGTTCCATATTTGAACTGTTGCTTTTTATCTAAGTTGCCAACATACTATGTATAATATTTGATTTTTATATCTATTGATCAATACATATTGAAAAACTTAGATCTTATGACGGCAATTACTTTGATAAAGAAATACTTTATTAATCCATTTATCCAAATTTTTTATTATTCTGAACAATTTCTGATTTGTTTTAAACTTATCTTAAATCTATAATACAAAGTAAATACAACTTTTTTTATTTTCTTATCTTAATGTAATTCTAACGCATTGATTAATATTGCTTTCAAATTTCGGAAGAATTTTGGTTATTAATTTTTTTTTCTTGAAGGTGTGTCGTCTTCTTAGCATTTGCATAAATAAACAAATGACACTTGTTAAAAGCATGATCGATTATAATAATAAAATTGTTAACGTATTTGTTGTAGACTATTGCAAACGTTGCATAAAAAATACTAGGCTTAGCTGAAAAAACCTTTCAGTTATAACAATTAAACTAAATATTTTGATGGAGATAGCTTTAAAAATAACAACAATTGTTAGGATTGTTTTAAATGAAACTTTGGCATATGACCTTTTCTAACACTACCTAGAAGAGTTCGATTTGACTGAAATAACTGAATTTACTGTAAAATAAGTTGTCAGTCGCTAACAAAAGGCCTACATTGAATATAATCTACAAAACAGAAATTATTTTTTTACCGTGTTTTTTTTAAATTATGTCGTGCATACGATTACCGTCGTTCGTAAAGCGTTTTGACAGAATTTTATTAAAAGTTTTAAAACTATAAATGGCAAAGAATTGATTCGATTTTAGAGGATATCGAACAAAGGGGCGATTTTTAACCATAAGCGTAATTTTGTTTTATTATATGGAAGTTACAATGTTTAATTGCCAGGCTAAATACTTTTAAACACAACCAAACATTTTTATTTTGTATTAATGAAAATGTATTGTATGTACATATTAACTAATTTCGCCTTATCTTTTTATTACGTTAATTTACAATTTTATTAATTTAAACGAATCATTTGATTAAATAAAAACTTCAAGTGCGCCATTACAGTGACAAATTTAATATTAAATTAGTGTAAATGTATTGTTAGATAATTTTAATTATTTAAAAAATCTACACCAAATTTGTTTAATGAATGACTAAGTTTGTAATCATTTTCAATTATATAAACATATATATGTAATATGTATATACATAAAAATAATTGTAGAGCCAAACATTTAAAATTCTAAATTTATGGTTGAGGTTTGTTGAAATTTTTTTTTGGATCATGCAAATTTGGATCATGCAAATTCAAATTTGTTGAAATGTTTCGTGAAATGATTAAGATAAACTATTTTTTTATTCTTCTTATCTGGACTAATTTAAACAAATTGCAAAATTTCCTTTGCTTAATTCAAGTGCAGTTCAAACTTATTTTTAAATAAACTTATAACAAAATAAATTGAATTAAATGTTATCCAATAGCTATTTATGTATTAAGGGCGTAAAGTATATCTTTTCCGTTTGAGAGTGAAATTGTTGCTCGAGCCGTTAGTCGATTATATAAAGCCGCAATCAGACTATTACAGAACTCTGCAATATTTCTGCAATGGTAGTGTGTAAAATATTCATTGCAGAAAAGTTTGGCAATGAACTGAGTCATTTCTGCAATGGTAGTGTGTAAAATATTCATTGCAGAAAAGTTTGGCAATGAACTGAGTCAATGTTTTGCAATGAGTTCATTGCCAAACTTTTCTGCAATGAATTTTTTACACACTACCATTGCACGATTATTGCAGAAATATTGCAGAGTTCTGCAATAGTCTAATTGCGACCTAAGTGAATAATATAAATGAGGAAATTGTTTTCTAGTCCTGAATAAAGTCGGTTAATTGCGATTTCAATTTGCTTGTCATTAGTGTAAAGAAACAATCTATTAATCATGAGTGTGACCAAATTGTTGCATTAATTTTACTAGCTATATAGTTTGGTTTGTTGGTTTTATTATATGACATTTTGCCTAGTATACAAAGTTAAAACCATTTGAAGCACGTACAATTCCATATTCCCATATTAAGTCAAAATTGGTCGAATCCACACATTTTTGCCGCATCCGATACCAAACTTTTTATAAATGCTGCCGGAATACTGGAGAGGTTGGACTAGTTTCTAGATAGAATCTAGATAGAAACTAGGTACTGATAGGGAACTCCGGTCACAGGAGTCAATTTCCCCCCACAATCGATCTGCAAGTATACTCAATTAATAAATCTAAAGTAAAGCTTGATAAAATTAGAATGAAGAGTAGGTTTATCACATTTTTAAATATCCAAAGGGATTCTAGATTCACAAAAATTAAAAACTCGCATGATTCCTGCCACTTATGTTGAAAAAGAAAACTCTATTTTAATTAAATGTAAGTGGGAGAGTTAAAACTATAAACGTAATTCAGTTTCGTACATTCTGTTTTATATAATATTGCAACAAATTTTACAGAAATGATTAATTTATTAACCATTAAAATAATGTATACCATTAAAATAATATATACCATTAAAACAAGACCATTAAAATAAGGTGACCAGATTTTTAAAATTACAAAGCAGTACAAATGTTTTGGTCAAAAATTTAACCCATAAAAATTATGAGCTTCTCAGAAAAACTTTTCATAACCAATTTCATACTTTTATGAAATCGAATAAATTTTCAAAAGTTGATTTTTTATTTGTGGGAAAGAATTAAATAAAAATAAACATTATTTATTAACTTAATTACATTTTATCTATCACTAATTACATAATTCAAATCACATGTGTTTCACTCGAAATATTAAATAATATTTTAAAAATAACCATAGTACTTCATTCAAAATAAACTGCAAAAATGTCAATTTTGAAAAAAATAAAATAAATTTTCGTACTACCGGTCCCGGCCAGTAATGCTACAATTGCCGAGTACTACCAACCATGGCTGGGTCATTAACATAAATTTACTGGATGATACTTCGCACAATAAATGACTGTCATTCATGGGTCAGAGAGAAAAAATTAGCAATGGCCCATACAAGGTTATAAAGCCGAGTTTTGTGGATTCATTTTAACAATAATTTAATATTTTAAATTATTGATTTAATTTAATGTACAAATGTCGAATAAAAATAAATTTAAGTCTTATACCAAGTTTATCAATATTATCATAGCCTTTCAGGCGAGAAACGATAACTAAACATAGGTGAACTTTTGCAAACTATATATTTCTAAAATGGATACACCTGTATAATGACTTTTAACCCGATGACATTGATCGAAAAATTCATGGTTTTAGTAACGGCTCCATAACAATGGCCAAGTACTTTTTGCCATTCATTGGTCGGTGCTTGACCATTAAAGGTAACTTTATACTGGGTATTTTTTGTAAACCATAGAACGACCGATTAATGGTTCTAGTACTGGGCCAATAACAATAGCCAAGTACTGTTAACCATTAATGGGCCAGTGCTTGGCCGTATATCAGAGTCTGGTAAATCCTGCTTGAGTATGAATTGCTCTTGTAACTTGTAAGGCTTTCGTTTTCTATGAGAACATCAACAAATTGTCCGGAACGTAAATTTTAAGTTAAATTTTGTGAAAATAGAAGCTGATAAAACCTACAAGTTTAATTGGGACTTCGCTGATCCCTAAAAATCATTAATTAATGAAAAAGTTCTTTCTACACTGGCGTTAGTACCAGGAAGAGACAAAGCAACTTCTACAATTATCAATAAATTTATAAATGGCATGTGTTCTGTCTTAAAGAAAATATCTCACACATCATCGTCACACCATCTCATATTCTGTGCGCAAAACAAATTCACTCTCCTTATTTAGTCAAACAACTCATGTATGGCAAGGCAATAAACGTTGGTAGTTTATCTTTTTATGTAGTTAGTTAATTAAAATTTGCATACATATAGAAAAGGACTATATTAAATGCGCCACCCACTTTTATTTTATGTAACAAATTGGAACGGAAAACTGTTTATCTATCAAAAATACTAATAATAAAAAATCTAATGTTTGCATCTGTGCTAAGATGTGTTAAATACCATTTGAATTTTTGTTTCTTCTTACAATTTCAAAGAAAATATAACTATAAAAGACATAACGCTTGGACGAACATATCTTTTGTTTCCTTGCAACATAACATTGTGTGTGTCAATGCAAAATTTATTTTCTACTTTTTAGTTCGTTTTTCAAAAAGTCTGATTTTTAAATTTTGTTATTTATTTTTTTTACGTGTTGTTGTGACACATATAATAATTCCTACTACACAACACATTTTATAAAAAAAATTATATGTTTGTCAAAAAAAATTAGGTACGAAAATGTATGAAAATCATTCTTTTGACACATTTAACGATATTTTTTGACACACTACCAATATCAAGCTCCTGGTCTAACATACAGATGCCGACCATCAAGATTTTTCTAGATTTTTAAACTACAATTACCAATTTGTTTTTTGACACTTACGGAACAATTATCGAACCCATCGTCCTTTTGGCTCTTATCATTGGCGAAACCTATTTTTATAAACAAACATTTTTGAAATCGCTCCTGTAGTTTTCTAGTTTTCTTCGGTTATGACTGCCATTTTGTCCATTTTTAAAATGAATCAAGATCTTCATGTTAAAGTTGACCTGGATCATATACATACCAAAGTTTCATCAAGATCATGTTATAAACACCTGTAAGTTTGAATCTTCAATAACTTCTTATCCTGGCTTTTAGTCTTATTGAGACTTGGTATATAAGGTTTCCGTACTGTTTCCAATATTTCTTCGTACTTCCGTTTTTCCTTTCCGGCCAAAAAGTTTTTTTAAGTGTTTATAGTTACAGTTACAAATCGATTTTCATGAAACGTTGGTAAAAGGCTTCAATCCATATGAAAAAAGATTTCAATAGCTCTGGAGTACATTAAATTAAAGTAATTAAATTAAAGTAAAGTAAAATAATGCATCTCGAAGTAAAATTAAAATATTTAATTTTTTAAAATATTTGCGAACAATTTCACCGTGATTGGGATAACTACAAGTTAACATTTTCCTGACACCAGAATTAGGTTTATTTAAAATATAAAGTGTTATATGCAATATAACAGTATAGTTCAGACATGTCAAAGTCGCGGCCCGCTGCACGGATTGTTGTGGCCCGCAACACTTTTTCTCGTTTCGTGTTTTAATTAAAAAATTCAAAAAAATGAATTCATTAAAAATACAGACAGTTCAAAAAATAAATACAGTTTTAAGAACGTTCGTTGTATTATTATGTGAGTTCCATTAATCATATTTTCCCTTACTTTTGTTCTAAATTTTGTTTTCAAGTTAAGCACATCGAATGATGGTAAAGCTACATGGCAAACATACGCCTCCATTCACCACCATAGTTTTTGTCAGTTAAGAGAATCATGTCTAATATGTTGGCACACAATTTAAATTTTTGGAATTCTTTTGATATTGAATTAATTTTCTTAAATGTAACAAATTTCAAAATAATATTTATATGTAAAATTTTGCCTCACTAATAATTTTCTTATAAATTTTTAACAATATTCTGGAACCACTGAATTGTTCCATTTTTTCACCATCCAGTGAACGAACGTAAAAAAGAAATTGAGTTGTAGTAGAAAAAAAATCTAGGACGCCTCACATTTTTGTCGTTCTATTTAAACTTTTAATTTAAATAGATTTACTTTACCTAAAAGGGACATGGGTATTATTCAAAACAAAAATTTCTGAATTCTGAAAATCTTAACGAAGAAAATTAATATATTCTCAGTAACATGTTTTGAATTCAAACGGATTTGTGCCGTGAATTTCTCTTAAACGCATCTTTTTTATTTGTTTCTTAGCAAGTCGCAACTATTATTAGTTTCTATTCAGCAAAATCTTCTAACAAAAATTTCTGCGACTATATTTTGATGAAATTTTATTTTCCCCTTATAAAATTTCATAAAAAAATAGCAGAAACTATTCCGATTTTACTAAATAAATCTCATTATATAGTTAACATTAGCGAGCGCTAGTCCAATTCCGTTGTAATTTTATTTTTGAATATTGGTGTGTTTGGTTTTCTCGATTGTTTGCATTCTTTTTATGAAAAAAGTCCGGTAAGTTTTATTAGCATTTTCCTTCATAGGAGAGAATAAACAGTTTTATTTAGTATTACATTATTAAAGACTTGGCATTTGTAGATGAATCCAAACACGAGTACAAAACGATCGGTTGAAAGTGAACATCGTTTGATTCAAGAAAAATGGGAGCTTCAATATTTGTTTGTTCAAGAAAAAACTAAAATATTCTGTTTGATATGTGGTCAAACTATTGTGGTGTGCAAGGAATACAATATAAAAAATTTAATTTTATTCGAGCACGTGGCTTAAATCATCGGGAATTTACGTCATTTCTAAAAGATGTGGAATGTGATTACGAAGATTTGTCATATTATACTGAAGTCCATTGGCTTTCGAGTCATAAGGTTTTAAGAAGATTTTTACAGCTGTTGGACGAAATCGTGCTCTTTTTAGAAATTAAAGATTGTGACTGCACTGAATTGAAAAAAGTTGATTGGATACAAGATTTGGCTTTTTCAGTTGATATTACTGGCCATCTCAGTCAACTCAATCTTAATCTTCAGGGTGAAAACATGTTCATAACCTCGTTGTATGACCAAATAAATTCATTCAAACAAAAGATACACTTGTGGAAAGCACAATTGATAAAAGAAAATTTGTACAATTTTTCTAGTTGTAAGACTATTTTGCTTAAACATCCAGAGTTGGAATTTGAAAACTATGAAAAACAACTGAAAATGTTGGCAGACGATTTCGAAAAGAGGTTTTCAGATTTTTAAAATAGTCATTTCAATATTTTTTGCTCTCCGATGTCTGTTGACATTGACAATATTGAGGAAAATTTGCAAATGGAATTTATAGAACTACGATGCGACACGTTATTGAACCAAAAATATAAGGAAATTGGTATTCCAGAGTTTTATGAGTATTTACCTGCAGGCCGTTTCCCTGGTATTCGAAATTTTGTTATACGCAAATTATCCATGTTTCGTAGCACGTATATTTGTGAACAACTTTTTTCGCAGCGAACCAGATTGACTGAAGAACATTTAGCATCAATATTGAAAATTACATTAAGCCAAAAACTAATACCAGATTTTGATGAATTGAAAAATGAAAAGCTGTGCATTCTATCAACCAAAAAATCCTGAATTAAAAGAATTAATAAATATATTTCTATGAGAATTAATGAATTTCTATATAAAATTTTTGTTTTGTTTTCTTTATGGTCGATTATATTCAATCAACCCACAAATTTAAAATTTTTAAAAAAACCAAATTCAATGTGGCCCGCTTAAGGATTTGGAAAACAATTTTCAAAAAATTTGGCCCGAGTACCGAAATGAGTTTGACATGCCTGGTATAGTTGAATAAAGTTGATAACTATTTCCATATGAAAAAAAATTTATTTGGCCTTTTATCATAAATTTTTCATTTTAAAGTTGAAGTCTTTGAAATTAATTGAACTATATTTTATTTTCACATAATATTACGTGATTGTCTCAAGTACATTGTTCTACAATTGTACAGTTGTTGAAACAATTTTGTAGTACGATTTACCATATTTGCCCGCACGGTGAGATTGAGACAACTGCATTTCGGTTGGAAATAGAACAAATTTTTTTCAGTGTGAACAAAGGATTGTTCACCATACAACAGATGTTTTTTTTCCACATTCTTTATGTTTGTATGCATCAACATTCGTTCGTGAATGAAGACACTGTAAAAAAGATGCAAATATGTATGGCAAAGGCTGATGATTAGTTTTTTAGCGATATTGGACAAAGTGATTTTTAGTCCTCCGATTATATTTTTTTTAAAGCTCAAAAGCATTTGTACCTGATAAGCGAATTGGAGAAAACTTGGCACACATCGTTTGGAACACATCGATCAAAGTGGCGGGGTTCCATCACACAACTGCTGACTTTTATCACGTTGTTTTTAAAGTCTGGAGGATATACTTCGTTCATTAATCAATTTTGATGAAACTTTTTTTTATGGAGATTTGAATGACAAAAAACTGATTAGTTTTTGGACAATATTGGGATAAGTGGTGGACGGCATAAGGCTTCCTGAGCACCTATTTATTTGAAACTTCAATACCAACAGTTGCTGATAATTTACTTTGATTATAAACTTGTTAAATATGCATAGAGTATGATTTGTAACAGTTCTGCATTTCAGCTTCCTGTTTGTTTTCCGGTAAAACTTTTATTTTACTTTTTCTCTTCGTACAATAAATTTTTTTGTCTGTTGGGTTACTACAACTTTCTTTAATGAATTAATATTGATGAAACTTTAGCAAAAGTTTAAGATTTATATGTAAAGGAGCCCAAGCAAAGTCGTGGGGGTCTCCTGAGTACCTGTTTTTTATGATTAGAACTATGCGAAATCTATAACAATAGTTATCTATTAATTAAAGTATTTGATGGAAAGCTATATCCAGAACATTTTGTTTCTCGAGCTGTGGTGAAGTTAGTCTATGCATCAATGTTGCAATGTTGCAAATTTTGTAAAAAATAAAAGCAATATAAACCTTTTATGTTATTTATGTGTCCTATTTTAATATATAAATATAAAATCAAATAATTATTTTATCCAGAATTAATTAATTGTTTTTGTTAATTTTCTGAGCGAGCCTCTAACTAAATTGCTAAAAACTCCAAAAACGAATGGTTGAAAATTGTAATACTGATTTAGTAAGTAATTGAATTCTTAAGTTTGAAAAACGGAAGAGGTAATAAAAAACTATTGTTACTATTCAAAACATTAATATATTAAATAGCCAAAAAATGTATGCCAAATTATACAATAGAAGACGATAAATATGAGCATGATAGTACTACATGATGCAGCCGAGGGCAGCCCAATCTTATCTGATGAACTGTTTGAATTAAAATCTTTATCGTTACAAGAGTAATATGTTAATCATAATTTTACATTGTAAATTTTTATGGATAAAAATAGATAAAATGTATACATTTACATTTTCAGTAAATACACAAATACTTCTACGATTAAAATTATGGAGCCGGAGTGAATAATCCATGATTTATGTTTTAAATCTTCCTAATAATTACAAAACACCAATTTTTTATTCACTTATTTTTTTTTTTGTTAATTAACGACCGGTTTCGATTTTCAAAAACCATCGACAGGCTTAATTTGCAATCCTTCGATAATCATTCTTTTTAAAAATGAAATTCCTCCATTCTAATTTTGTGAATTCCCGGATGATTTTTTCGAATGAAACTATAACAGGCATTTCTTTGTTTAAAAGTTATGATATAAGAGCTTATGCTTCTAACATCATTCATCATCGAGTAATATATAACTTAAATATAATTAATCAATTAATCATATGGACTTTTCATTCAATTCACCTTGAATATTCTGTACAAACCGATATATTTATATTTGTATATTTTTCACTTCGTATGAAAATTGAACTATAACTTTAGTCACACTTGATCGATTATTTAATTAAACTTAATGCTGACTGATTACACAGTTTTTTTATTTGTTTGAAAATTAATTGATTAATTTGAAATATACATGGCTAACTATCTCCTAGAATAGATAATCAACGCAAAAACATAATTATTGTAACGTTGCATTAACCAACCAACATCAATTTCCTGTCAACATCTTTAGTTAGACAACATTGACCGTCACACAAGGGTTATTTTAAATTGGTATGGATTTGATCTTTTACTGAACAATGCAAATTGCAAATTGGTTGTGAGTCGAATAATAAATTTTTCATTTATTTTGATTACGAAGTAAGGGAATTAAACACAATGCATTCATTGTACGTTATTATGTATGTTTACTTTTTTTATGTAAACAAAATTTGTTGTAAAGTTTTGATTATCGTACATTGTTAAATATTCAATAAATTTTTAATTTTGTTCCATGTTAAATAAAATGTTAGGTCATAGAGATGTGTGCACGCGGTAAACGAAATTGGACATTAAATTTTAATTCTAAACTACAGCATTGTACTGTGAACATTCCCGAGCAGAAATTAGTTAGGGAAAACCTGAATTCAGTCAGGGCGTGATCAGGGCCTGGTCAGTCCTACAAGGGCAATCCCCATTAGGGCAATCTGATGTGGGCCTGTTCCGGGTCTGATTTAGAATACCCTTTTAGGGTTAACCTTATTTGAATATATCCGGCCCTTCCGGAATATGTTTCGGGCCTGATTTAGAATACCCTTTTAAGGTTAACCTTATTTGAATACATCCGGCCCTGATCAGGTTTTTCGTATTTGACCCCTAACTAAAATTTCAATTGGTTAAAATTCACTAGTGACTAGAGTATTATCCATTTTAGAAATATGTAGCTAAAATAGTCTCATGTATGTTTTAGTTATCGCTTCTCGGCTAAAAGACTATAATAATAGTGATTAAGGTGGTATGTATGTTTTATTTTTTCTCATTGTAATTTTTTTATTTTAACTTGATTAATTTATGTATATAATATATAAATATATATCAGGGTCTGGTCCGGATATCCCAATCAGGGCCTGATCCAATTATCCCAATCAGGGTCTGATCCGGTAATCTTAATCAGGACCTGATAGGGCAAAAGCGTTACACTCATGATCAGAGCCGAATCAGGCAGCCCTACCAATGCCTGATCCGGGTTAGGGCAAACCTGATCAGGGCCTTACTTGAGCCCTGACAAATTTCTGCTCGGGTTATTTTTTCTATAAATATCGTCATCAACCACGCGTCGAGATCTCTCGCTGTTATACTTACTGAATACAGAAGGACTTTTTTGTCCAAGCTGCATATAATTGGTATTTTGTGCTGATAGTTTCGATTGACTTCAATCCACAAAAAGTTTATAAAGGTTTAAGTACATCAATATGTAGTCAAATATTGTTAAGATACTTAGTGTTTAACAGCACTCACACACACTTAACAGCATTAAAATCATGATACACTACATTCTACAACATACTCAACCGCAATAATTGGAAAAAATGGTAAAAACGCCACCAAAATAGTAGATGAAATAATTTCGATATACTGTCTCAAATCGTGTATAATAAGGTCAAATTGCAAATTTGAATATTTGTATTGCATTTTCATAAAAATCAATTTACTAAAAGAAAGAACAAAAATGTATAATCTAAGAAATAAAATGTTGTTGTACATGCAACATTTGTGCCTTTACTATTTAACCCTTAACCGCTGAGAGCTTGTTTTTAATACTCGCCCATAAAACGACAGAATGTTCAAAAGCCCCCGTATTGGAGGCTTGCGTTTTCAATGACAATAATATAATATCCAAGCAGCGTGTCCACCGTAAGAGTTTATTTAAAAATTTTAAACTATCATTCAATCCGGTCACTTGAAAATAGCAATTGCATTGATTGATTTAATGAAACTGTTATGTATTGTTTTAACAGTTCACCATTCTGTCATCAATTGAATTTTATTTATTTATTACTATAAATAATATAATTTAAAATCACTAAATTAAATCTATTCTGTTTATTAATTTTTTGAATTTATTTGTTTAAAATTTAAGTCATGTTCAATTAAAAATCATCTCAATTTATAGTAAAATAATTTGTTTATTAATAAATTTAAATTGAAATGGAATGTCAAATCAATTTAGTTGTTTCATATAATAGGCCAATAGAATTACGGATTGTACGTGTTGTTGTTCGTAACAGGTCAGAAATTTTTTTAATCTCTGGGGAGATTTTTTTTTTATCTCTCCACATAATGGACATGCCGAGTCCACTCACCTGGCACCTGGGGACTGGATATACAACAAAGTGTGCTGGAAATTTTTTTTTGCTTCCTTGTAAGCGATATAACTCGTAAATGGTGCACTTTAGGATACTGGTGTCGTGGAACTTTTTTGTTCCTTAAATGTTTTTCTATAACTTAAAATAAACAAAAAATAAAAATAATTTGTTTTGTTGCAAATATTTGCGAAAAAATGTCTAAAAAAACGATATTTTTCAATTGAATTTAGTTGCTTGCAAATAATTTTTATAACATAATTAAGCCCTTTATCTTGTAGCTGAAACCTCAACAAAAAAAGTAAGCTTCAAAACGTTTCATTCGGCCTGATAGTTTTTGCACAATTCCATTTTGCACTTAATGCCCCTAAAAAAGTTGTTAACTTTGGGCAGGCCGCAAGGTCTGAGTTGTTATCCTATCGCAATTTGCTTGACGGGAATTGAAAGGGTGTAGTGTCAGCTTTAGATAGCATTTGTGTTGCCTCTACCCATATTCAATATTAACAACAATTACACTGGTTCAAAAAACCGCGAAAATTCCTTAGTTGCAAAATTAAATTTCTCAACGAATTTTTAACTTAACGAGATGCGTTTTTAAAATTTGCAAAGTGCTAAAAAAACTTCAGATTTTAGAAAATAGACCTCTCTAACATGATTTGGGACATGATTACACATAAGTAGTTCATTACTTTTTCATTAAATTTATTTGTCATTACAATAATACTCAATTATACATCGTGTCGCTACGTACGTTTTACGTATACTATACGGCACGTTTTATTTTTTCATAGAGTACGTTACAAGCAGAAGTCAGAGTAACCAATCGCGTGTTGGGTAGGCACAGACCCAGCATCTTGTGAGCACAACAGTATCATTGTGGAGGGAAATTCTCGGTTCCTGTTGATATATGGCATACAAAAATCAATGTCACAATCGTGGTTTCAAAAACAAACTGGGCCATAACTCGGTCCAAATCATGTTATGTTTTTTTTTAAATCTTCGGTTTTCTAAAGAATTTGCAAATTTTAAAACCGCATCTCGTTAAGTGGAAAATTCGTTGAGAAATTTAATTTTGCAACTAAGGAATTTTCGCGGGTTTTTCAAACCACTGTAGTTGTTATTAATATTGAATATGGGTATAGGCAACAGAAATGCTATCTAAAGCTGACACTACACCCTTTCAATTCCCGTCAAGCAAATTGCGATCGGATGAAATTTCAGACCTTGCGGCCTGCCCAAAGTTAACAACTTTTTTAGGGGCATTAAGTGCAAAATGGAATTGTGCAAAAACTATCAGGCCGAATGAAACGTTTTGAAGCTTACTTTTTTTGTTGAGGTTTCAACTACAAGATAAAGGGCTTAATTATGTTATAAAAATTATTTGCACTAAATTCAATTGAAAAATATCGTTGTTTTAGACATTTTTTCGCATTTTTTCGCAAATATTTGCAACAAAACAAATTATTTTTATTTTTTGTTTATTTTAAGTTATAGAAAAACATTTAAGGAACAAAAAAGTTCCACGACACCAGTATCCTAAAGTGCACTATTTACGAGTTATATCGCTTACAAGGAAGCAAAAAAAAATTTCCAGCACACTTTGTTGCATAACTCCAGTCCCCAGGTGCCGGGCGAGTGGACTCGGCATGTCCATTATGTGAGTACTCTACCCCAGAGATTAAAAAAAATTCTGACCTGTTACGAACAACAACATGTAAGCCATATCTTTTTCCGTTATTCTATTGGCCTATAAATAAAATAAACTCACTCCTTTTTAACGGTTTTATGTTAATAATATTTAGATTGGAATTCCTCAAATATAATTATTATCTACTTTATATTAAGAAAAACGATGATTGACAAGTATTACATATCAAATATGACATATTAAATCTATACAATGACTTTATCTGGTCAAGTTGTTTTTGCTTTTCTACCAATTACTAAACGTTGTTTTTAGTCACATAAGCAGCTGTTTGTTCTACTTAAAAGTCCAAAATCAACAGGTTTTTATTATTTAAAATGTTCAGAGCTTTTTTGAGTTATATCCTCAGTAATATTTCTATACATATTGGTCATATGGCCTTGTAAGTTGTAATTAAATGCATTGGCGAGTACCATTGCCGGATAGTGCCGAAAAAGACACAACGTTAATGATATAACTTACAAAGCATTTTCTTTTGCTTACTAATGATCGTGATCGAATCCAGAATGAGATTTGAAGGATGACGCTTATAGAATTCAGAGTTATATGCCAATTTAAAGAAAGGTGAAAAACGTGACAATAACATATATTATTTATTATATTATTCCAAAATGTTATTTATTTATTATGTTTTATTACAATTGAAATTCACCAACTTCATGGCCGCAGAGCTCAAGGTTATTAAATTAATTATAGACTAGAGTCTAGACAGTGAAAAGCTGTTAATTAAAAAAATTTGAATGAGTTTCACGACTTGAAGATGAAAAATATACGTAACATCCTTGTTGATTAACTTTGCATACCAGACACGATAAAACACTTTATAGATCTATCTATAAGACAATGACGCGTGATTCACTATCTTTATCGACTGTGCTGCTCCATCAACAGCTCAGTACATCGACAGTTAATTTATTGTTACGATATTGAATGATTGTCGTCGTTTCAAAAAATGTGTGAGGTAATGCAATATGTTCATATGTTTTTGCTAAGATTATTAGATGTTTAATAAAACAAATTCCGACGAACACAAACGATAATATTGTAATGGTTCTATCAAACGTTTGCATTTTATAACTCAAATAACTCTGAAACAAATTAATGATACATCTTTAACACACGAAAGTTTATTAAACACAAGTGGAACAAACAGTTTGGATTTTTTGAAGCTTTGGAATATTCTAGTTGGGGAGTATTGAATTTAAGTATAAGCTTTAAGGACGGGCTTCAATAGCCGACCAGCATTATATTAGGAATCCGGGTCGGATTCGGCTTTTTCTATCATTGATAAGGACCGGATCGGGCAGCCTGACCTGTTACCGAGGAATGTTACGCTTCAAACTATCCACACCAGCTCAGGCATTCCTATCAGGGTCAGATCAAGGCATTAAAAAAGTTCAAGCCGGATCAGATTTCTGATTTCTGATAGGGCCCCAATATGAATACTCTATTACTGCTTGCCGTTTTATATGTATCTTGATCCGGCTCGGATCATAATAGTGTATGCCTGACTAAAATGCTAGTCAGGCAATTCTGCATACCATTTTTCGCTTATAAGTTCCGTGCAAATTTATTTTCGTATTTAGTGTTAACTAAGTGTTAGTTTAATAGTATTATTAGTATTAACATTGGTGAGATTATATATTACGTCCTTTGGTAAGGAATATGATTCTGTCTAAAAATTGCATCTACAGCTGCGTTTATTTTTTGTACACTTTTTTGATTAGAACTACGGTTTACCACGAAAAGAAAGCTGAGCATAATTTTTGAACCAGTTCGAATAACATTAGAATTTGGTGTTTAATTTTAGTTTTCTAGAATTTGACATCGGCAATATTCTTAACCGTCCGCTTTTATTATTTAGAAGTTGTTATCCTTTAGAAGAACAAATGAGGTTTTTATTAAAAACAAGTTATCTAATTTACCGAAGTACATTGACAAACGAGTTATACTGGGCGATCGATGTCACTTAATCAATTATATTGATTGGTTTTCGGTAAATATCAAGAACGATGATGATGTTTCTTAGAATATTAAATAATTAATTTTTGCCAATACTTTTGCAACCACCGATAAATGCGAAATGGTTCTACAATTTGTTGGAAAATTTGATTCGTTTTCTTTTATACATATATAGACTGTACTGAATTCACAAGGTTGAAAATTTGATTCTTTAAGTGGAAAATTTTATACAAAACTTTATTCATTAAATCGGTTTTTTCGTTTTGGTCAATAATAGGTAATTTTTATTGCGAAAAAAAATATTTAAGTATTGCTTTTCATAATTGGTGTTATAATGGCAAAATACATTAAACTACAAAATACAATTGAATAAATAAATTTAAATAAATAACTCAACGCAGAATTTTGAGAAGTTCAAAAATAACAAGATATACTATTTATATTTTAATTATAAATTAATTATATTTTAATAAATAAATAACAATACCTTAAAAATGTCTCTTAAAGATTGTTATAATGAGGCTTCGGCACTGTATAGGTATTTTCATCTAATGAATATGGTGTTTCGTTTTGGTGCTTTTAATAGGCACATATACATATTTACATAACTTTTTATATTTTTTGTCTTATTATTTATAATTTTTTTGCCGGTCATGCATATTTTTGCCACTTTATTTTCTTTACTCATTTCTTAGTATTCCTTTTCGCATTTTGGTTTTAGTATAAAAAAGTCTCATGCTACATACACGTGATTTCAGTTTATTTTTATAACAACGTTTTTATTTTTGGTATGTAGTCTATGAGATAAAAAGAATTAAATCAGTGGAGTGCATGTTTGTTTATTAAAAAATTTGATTTTAGTTTAATTTTGTACTAAATGTATTAATAAAGAAAAAATAATTCCAAATTAATAGAATCTTTATTTTACCTTTGTGGTGCGTGTGCGTTCGATTTTACTGAAATAGCTGAATAGACTGAAAATGAAAAAAACAACAACAATTGCATACAATTGTTTCAGTCAAATCGAACATCGAATATTTATTTTATACTATTGCAATTTTAGTTCTATTGTAATGTGTTTACTAATTTTAGTTCTACTACTTCGTATACACCAAAAAGCTATAGTAGACAAAGTCGGCAAATGGAATTGTTATTGCAATTTATTTTGGAATTGTAATGTCAGTTAACTAGAAAATTTGGTAATTCATTTATTCCACACAAATGCAATTTATTTTGGAATTCTAATGTCGGTTAACTAGAAAATTTGGTAATTCATTTATTCCACACTGGGCAAGAATTTGAATATTTCACATGTAGGTATCAGCATCTTTTTCAGAAGAGAACTTTTAGAGGAGCATACATTGAAAGTCAATGGTTTCATAGGTGCATTAAACTTAATTTTCACTTCCCAAACCCATGCATTAAAAAAGCACAACTACAAAAACGTTCTAACAACTCTCCGTTAAGGAATGCTAAGACTGACAAGAGGTATCAAAACCATATCACTGAGAAAAAGATTTAATAAATTAAGAATTTTTTTTTCTTCTTAAGATGACGATTGAGATGTCTGGGAATGACTTGTGACGTGACGGGTTCGTTATCACCAACAACACCAACAACTAAGTATAACAATCGTTAGTCGTTTTCTCAGGGCTCCCGCTGAATCCATTTTTTCCATTTTTTCCATTTTTTTTGGTGCTTTCCATTTTTTTCCATTTTTTCCGTCATTTTTCCATTTTTTTAAACATTTTTTTAAAATACATATACACATTTTTATATTAATTAAAAAACTTTTCCATCGTTATTCATCAACTAGTTTTATATATAATGCAAATTCAGGGAAATAGTAGGAGAATATGCGAGCAAATAATTAATTTATCGATATAAACCTCGATAACCTTTTCGTCGATCAATTAATAGTTTTAGTAATTAAACCCAAGTAATTAAGGAAAAAGTAATTTGAACTATGAAATTCGAATATGTTCAACTTTTGTGAGAGTAAAACTCCATTTCTCTTCTATATGAAGCGATGCTATTTGACGTTGAAATTTCATCATCATTTATCAGATCTACATAAGTTAGACATTGTTGTTTTTATTCAATTTTCAATTCTAGTGTATATTGTTTAGTTTGAAGTTTGCTCTACGAACACATATTTTACTGTTTTCCATACTCTACTGATCTACGAGTTTGGACGACAATCGACATTGAGATGGGCACTAAACCAATTTATATTCTAGATTTCATTTGAATGGATATTTCTGTTTATATAAAAGACATTAGCTGCATTTCATGAAACCGTGTGATCCGGATTCGCATAAGTTTTACATGTAAAATGAGATCCAACTTTGTTTTTGGATCTCAGTTTACATGTAAAACTTAAGCGGATCCGGATCACACTGTTTCATGAAATGCAGCTAATGTTTATGTACATTAATATGGTAATTAAAAGTTATAAACATAGTTTTAATTCTAATATAGATGTCCATGTAACATTATCTTTGTTTACAAGTTAACAGAATAATAATTAAATTTTAAGCACTTTTGGTGCTTTTTTTAGATGCTGTCGTTTTGAAAGTGAAAGAAAATGAAAATTGTTTCTTTGCTCTGTCCAGCACCAGCAGCCAAATTCTGTAATTGTGAAGCGGTGAAATGATAAGTTTTTTAATGAAAAGAAACGAAGAAATTTTTATCACTTCACCGCTTCACAGTTACAGAATTTGACTACAGTTTTGTTAATTTTGCCTTAATATATAAAGAGCAAAAGCCGCTACCGAAACGTTGGCATCCAAAAACACCGACAAAGTCGACAAAAAGTACCTTATTTATTATAAAAAACGCTGAAAACTTAAATTAAAGTATTGTTCTGTTAACCTGCAGACAAATGTAATTTTGCATGGACATTTATATTAGAATAGGGTTGGGTTGCCAACTACTACAAAACATAAACCCGAATAAATCTAATGCAAACCCGAAGATTTCATTAAATATCATAAATTTCGATAAACAATCTCAAAGTATTTATAAAATATGGACTTAAAACCTCCTACTCCGATATATCAAAAACTTTGGTCTGTGGGAAGGCCGAAGGGTTTGGTATAGTGATTGATGAAGACTGAAATATCTGTCGTTTTCAATTTTCCCTAAAACATTTCAATGGCATACAGACGGACATTTTTGTTTGCCCAGTTAGACTGGTATGATCCAAAACGTTGAGAAATGCTTGTACACTTGTTGAGAAATAATTGTACACATCCCCAACCTCAATTTTTTTGAAGTACCTTTTATTTTCTCCACAAACGAATCTTTGTGGCCTTTGTTGTGTTACTCTATTTCTTCCTTCTGGTTTTGGTATTTGTTATTTCTCCTATTAATCTGTTTATTTAGCCATTATTTAGCTTCGTTCTCCAACTTCGTAATCGATATCATTAACATCCTTGGTATCTCAAAAAACTTTCTTGGCATCCAATACGATCTCAACCAAAACAAACCTCATTTACTTGAGCTAGGTGAAACACAAGTTTCAAATATCAATAATGTACGATTCGGCTGTAAAAATCATTCTCCGGAGCTCTAAACACCGTGTTGTAATGATATACATATATACACAAGGATTTTAAACATACAAAGCTCCCCCAGTATGAAACAAGTAGTATTTCTGTATTCTGCTTTATCTGTCTCAAAGTCATCGCAAATAAACATGACATTTATTTGTGTTATTTACACCGTAGTTATCCTTACCACGATAATCACCCCATTGGACGCGTTTAATTCTCTTAAAGACACAATTGATAATATCTTCATCACTGCAACTAATCCAGTCCTCACGGAGAAATAGGGTGTAGCAATTCATGACTTTGGTGAGTCTCATAACATTTCCCTTGATATATCCAAGGCGTTTGATAGAGTTTGGCATCGGCTCTTATCAACAAATTAATTTTATTTTTAGTCTTTTTATTCCAGAGATCTCTTAGTAGTTGGTGTTGTTTCGGATAATTTCTCAATTCAAGCCTGCATTAATCAGGGTTCGGTTCTTTCGCCACCCCTTTTTCTGATCTTTTTTAACGGTTTGTTATCTAGCACAACAAACCCAATATATAGCTCTTCCAAAGTTCTATCTAACATTCATATATTAAGAGAATGAAGAAGAAAAGAAGAAACAGCCATCTAGTCTAACTGCTAATTATACTCGTAGAAAAATGGTTCAATCCTTGGATCTTAAATCAATTCTGGACTAAAATCTAGATCTTGAATCAATCGGAACTGGTGTATACTGAACCTTATGACATTTAATTCTAGTTTTGTCCTATAAAACCTCACTCTATAGCTCCTGTTTTGAAAAGTTTTCCAGACTAGCATTATTAAACTCACCTGCACTTAACTATTTCGTACTAATATAAACCACAAACGAAAATGGCATGATCACATTTGTTCTGTGGCGAAATTAGAGTCCCAACGACTTGGCTTCGTACGTTGTAGTCAAATTTTTGTCTCCATCTGAAATAACTACGATGTATAAAGAATTTATACGACCAATCCACGAATTCTACCCCAATTTATGGGTTGCAGTATACCAGAAACATCTAAATTTTGTCGACAGAGTTCATAGGCGTGTTGAAGCCGATCATACAAGAGTTGTTGGAGCATTTACATTATACTAATTACTACGCTATGCTCTAAAGAAATTAATCACTTAATGCCTCCTCGTAGATCTTCACGAGCCACAAGCCAATCTTGGCATTCTTATAAGCATAGCTTAGAGGTCTCATATGTGGAAACATCTATTTATACCAATTCCTTCTTTTCTCATTTCGTATACTGGTGGAATCGATTAACGAAAAATGTTTTCAAAATGGCTTCAATTACAACTATACTACATGATTATATGATATGAACAATTATTAAATCCAAATAACAGAAGTGGTTCAAGTGTTAACACGCTTTCCTTTTAACACAAAACACCTGCGTTCGATTTACGGCGAAGGTTTGGGAAACATAAAATGGATCTTAGTATTTTTCTAATTATTTAATTAATTAAAAAATTATCCATGAGGTTTGCAATACGCACATACAATAATATATGTTATTGTAATTCGGCGACCACTAAATGTGCCGAATGCAACCACTAAATATGTAAATGAGAACAAAATGTGCAAAGAAATGTATTTTAAAAAGCTTCCGTAATATATTTCCATATGCTTCCTAGTGGAGTACGGTTCATGATGATGATGGTAAACCAGACTTGCAGTTATTACTTTCACTTCGTATAATATGCAGGTGTGAAACTGCAAGCTAGTAAACTCCGAACTGTGTGAAGTCCAAGAGGATAGAAAGCCTACGTGTTATATTGATCAACTTATGCTAGATTTAAATAAATTATTCATAATTAAAAACATAAATTTTCACCAGAAAAATACTAAAAAGAATATCGTTCCTATTAGGAATAGTTTATAAATAAAAAGTTTATAATTGTATGCCACTTGTCGTGACCTAAATTATTCACAAGTGCCTCGCTTTGTCCAACACGGCGAAATTTTTTTTAAAAGACTGTGTTACATTGTGGTATTTGATCTTTGTAATTAGCGTTTCTATGATGAACACAATGTTTTCTGTCAGTGAAATTGAACGAGAATTAAAACTAACTAAATTCCAAGGTGCCGGTACAATGATATATAGAATTAATAATTACATCGAACTGAATCGACTCAATTCAAAAAATATATTTTGCTGTAACTTATTTGCATGAGAGTCTAAAGCAGCAAATTGATATTGTAAGAATGATGGTATATAGAATGGTGATAAAAACAAATCACGAACGATTACCTGTTTAATATCAATCTATTTGGGACATACTACTGCCGAAAATTTGTAAGAAACTTTCATATTATGCATTCCATGAACCAATACTTGGATTCAAGTTTCGATGAACGGAACTAATGTTAACTTAAAATCTATTTGACATCTAAAGGTGGACTTAGCACATGATTCGAGTAATAAAGAAATTCTGAATCTGGGCAGCTGCGGCTTACGTAAAATTAGTAATGCATTTAACGCTGGAGTTAAAGCAACGAATTGATCTGTGGTTGAATTTGTATGATCTGATTCGCTTATAATTTATTTGCTTACTTTCAATGCTCCTAATCGAAAAACCGATGAAAAATATTATATATTAAAAATATTAAAATATTCCTCACGAAACTTTGTTCAAAATGGTTGAACAAGCCTCTTTACTCTCACCTGGTTTTAAGAAATATGTTAATGAAGTTACTAAAACTAAAAATTTAGTTTCTGAAACACTTAAAGATGAATTATTGGATTAAAAATTATCTGTTTTTATATTGTTTACTTATGAGATGCAATGCAACTATTTTGTACTCAGATTCAGTCAAATAATCTTTTAGTTCCATTTCTTCATAAAAATAATTTAACAATTCATTTTATTTCAATTTTAAAAACAATATGTACGAGAATCGTTCAATCTGAAATTTTCGAGTCAAGGTTTTTGTTATATTAACGATTAAAAGTGTTAACAAATGAATAAATGTACACTTTTATTAATTTTTCTATCAATTATAAAATACCGTAGTTAAAACATTTTCTGAAAAAATTAAAAACCGAGTCTGGATAACCTGAAAAAACAGGGATTTTTTTTACCGTAATATTCTAAGATACCCTATGTATTACACATTTTAAATTGTTTGTTTTCCATTTTTTTCCATTTTTTCCATTTTTTTAGCGAAAAATTTCCATTTTTTCCATTTTTTTCAATCTGACTTTAAAACGGGAGGCCTGTTTTCTCTTGTAGAGTAAAAACAAACATTAAAATTCGAAAATCAGTTATTCCAATTTTTAATTTACTATACTCTTAACAAAACAAAAAGAGGAAAACAACAACTTGAATATCGAATCGAACTCGACTCGAAACGTCGTCCATTGAGCATGAAAAGTCAAGCGCGTTAAGATATTCGACTATACATAATTCAATACATATAATTAATTAACTTAAACGTGTTTTTATTTATTCAAAAGTTAAAACGAAACTTCTCCCATTTGAAGAATTAAAAGTCAAGATTTTGACATTTCGGTATAAAAACATCAACTTTCTTTCAAAGCGAGCGATTCACGTTATGAGAAGTTTCAAAAGTTTTTAAACAAACCAACAACATATATTAAATATTGAGAAAAAAGTTTTGAAAGGCGACGATGGACAAATAGTGAACGTTGGACCTTATAAATAACTAAAACAACAGCATATCAAATCAACAGACATAAAAGTAAGAATCCGTGCTGTTATAACGTTCTAATCAATTAAGTCTTGTATTGTATCAACTGACACAAAACTCAAACTAGACAGACAACTAGAAATATTGTTTCTTAGATGTTTTATTTCGGTAGTGATTTTAATCAAAACTAAATGTTTGTTTATAATTGTGTCTTAGGTTATTCGTATATTTATTTAAGTGTTCAATCCTAAATTTGTTAATTTGATATTCAAAATTGTAGAGTTTCAATATGAAAACGTTGTAATATTCGTTTCCAAATTCCAACTAAAGCGAAGTACACATGCAATTAAAAAACCAGGGTTGTTTATATACACGTATAAAACGTTTTATATGTTACACGTATAAAATGTAACAAATAAAACGTATACATATATATAACGTATGAAACGTATAATGTTTTTGTTTGTGAAATTCATTCATAAAGAAATAAAAATACTTCTTACTTCAGATATGAATTATATTTTTGATTTTTATACTTAGTAAAAATATAATTAGGTAGTTATAAACTATTTATATATTTTATAATTTATAAAAGAAACTAAAAAATAATATCATTAATACTGATTTGATAAGCTTGGAGTTTTTTCGTTCAATTTAAATGATTAGTTTGTACTCAATAGTTTCTTGGAATTGCAGCCAAACGGCTCCGGAGAAAGTTAGATATATGACCAGTTAGAAAATACTATTTCTAGCTAAGCAGTTGCCATTTGTGAATTTAGTAATTTATTTGCCAATCCTTGATTTTGGGCTGTTATTAGCTAGTTCACATATAGGTACAGTAGTCCAGTTAGAGTTTCCAAAATACCGGAAAAATTCTAATACCGGTTTTCGGTATTCAAATTTTCCAATACCGGTATTGCGCGGTATTTGTATGAAACATCTTAAAAATTTAGCTAAAACATTAGAAAATTCAATTTAAACATTTTACAATAGTATATTACATATTTAAAGCGGAAAGTGAATCTTTTGTGCTCGGAGGGGAAATTTACAGCGCGAGCCGTAGGCTTTAAAAAGATATTTAAATATTTATTTCCTTATTACAGGTTGAAAGCAAGCAAAGGTATTAATAAAAGATTTAACGTTTGAATATAACCTTTGTTTCCTTGGATTTTTTTTTTATTTTTTTCTCTTTCATTTACAAACTTCGAACACAAAAAGAAGAGTGCTGCTATTGCATTGCTATAGGCGAAAATTTTCAGAAAACTAAATTTTTTTTGTTTTAATCGCCAAAAGTTATGCAACCCTCTGGTTTTTTGTTCTAGAATGTGTAAGATTTGCAGATTTCCATCTTTATTAACTTCTGAAATTAAAATTTTGAAAACCGTACAAAACCGGTATTGTGATGCGGTTTCGGTATTGTAAAAATTTGCTTCAATACCGGTTTTCAATACCGACATTGAAAACCGTGGAAACCCTAAGTCCAGTCATTTTAGCATAAAAAAGGGGTCAACCTCGGAATGAGAGATAATAAGCTGAATTTTCGTATATACCTTAATTTTGACGTTCTAAATGTTGCCTCAAAAGTCTCATGAAATCTCGTGTCTGCGTCGTAAGTTATTCAAGGTCAAAGGTAACCAAAAACAGTTTTCTGCGATTATCTCGGTTTCTATTGCTCTAATGACGTTGACATACAATACACAAATTATAGAGCATAAAATTTGCGACCAATTTTATTAGACACATTTTTTTATGCGCTCAGCCGTTTTTGCGATAGAAGGTGGGAAGCGCACAGCGCTAAGCCATAAGTACTGTAATGAAAGGTCAACCGTGAATATTACCTTGAACTTTGAATAATTGTCGTTTATTCTCGTTTCCGATCTCGGCAACGACAAAAGTAAAATTTTGAAAATTATGACTTATTTAGTGTTTTATTTGTGAGAAACCACTTGCAGAAGGTGATTTTGTTAATGTGATGCGTGGCTTGAAAACTGATAAAATGCAAGTATCGATTGAAATGATGGTCACATAGACTTCTTAAATATTTTAACTTCTGTGAATGTGCATGTTGAGTGTCGAAAAGTGTGCATCAGTAAAAATTCCATAGCGGCATCGAAACGACACTTAGAAGAAGATCAACCTTTATCATCAACCAGGAACCTCGTAAAAAAAGGAATGAAGGGTTTGATTTAAAAAACATTTGTGTTTATTTTGTGGCCAAACAGCTGATGCAGCATTAGAGTCAAGAAAAAAAGAAAACCACTTCACCGCCATCTATCGCAAAAACGGCTGAGCGCATGAGAAAATGTTTCTAGTAAAATTTGTTGCAAATTTTATGTTCTACAATTTGTGTATTGTATCGTTACGTTTTTCTAACCTTACTTCGAATTGGCCTAACTCACAATTCGATAAACGCAATTCCCAATCTCTTCCGAGTTCGATCACTGACTAGTTAGCAAACACACCAGGTTTTATTAAGTCTTCAACTCCTTGATTGTTCCACAACAACAAGAAACAATACAGCAAACAATATTCCTAACTAGAATATTCTTTCAACAGCTTCAGAAACTCCAACGGTTTATTGTAGAAATTTCCAATAATAGAACGTTTAAAATAATACACAAAATATTTCTACTCAATAAAACTTAAAACTTTATTCACTAATTTAAAGATCACTTTTATAATTTTAACTTCACAATCGCAGGTTTAAAATAAAACTAATTAAAAACTACAAGAGGCAATTTCCTTATATACATTCTGCTTAATCTCTAGAAATTTCGCGGTCACTTTTTAGAAACCTTGAGAAAATATTAGAATATTCGATTATTTTACGTTACGTTGATTTGATTCATAAAATCATTTGTTTTGTGTAGACCTTAATTCTAAGAACATGTACAACAACAACAACACTAATCATTTCATTCACTTTCTGTTGTGTTTTGTTGATTTTATTTTCCTGGAAGTGACCGTAATCGTCTAGATCTTTCTGTAATCGTCTAGATTTTTCTGTACTCGTAACAGTATGTTAACGTCATTGGAGCAATAGAAACATAATCGCGAAAAACTGTTTTTTGTTACCTTTGACCTTTAATAACTTACGATGCAGACACGAGATTTCATGAGACTTTTGAGGCAACTTTAAGAACGTCAAAATTAAGGTATATACGAAAATTCAGCTTATTATATCTCATTCCGAGGTTGATCGCTAAAATGACTGGTGACCACCAGTTCTGTATTTTAACCGTACTGTCCTGTTTTTTTACCATGCTGTCTTCTAAGATTTTTTTGCAAATACAAAACATTACAATGTTGCTTATTTCCTAATTTTATATGCACATGTCTTCTTTTTGCAGAAATTCTACACGAATATGAATATAAAATTATAATTTTTTTAAATTTCAAGTATTACAATCTAGAGCCAAATGTATGCCCACTTTTCTTTCATTTCTCGGCGTTAGGTCATAAGAATCGCAGGGACGATATATTCTATGAATCGAAAAAGTGTAAAAAAAATTGCATATTTGTTTTGCTTAAAAACGTTTAAATAATAATGAGCAGTAAGATTGAATGTAGAAAAATCTTGATGGCTGGCATTTGTATGTAAGACCAGGAGCTTGATTAATTTAAGTGTGTCAAAAGAATGATTGATTTTCACTCATTTTGAGTCCAAATTTTTTTGACAAACATTTACTTAATGGGAAACATTTTGAATTAGAAACATTGGCCCATAAAAATAATTATTTTGTATCATGAAATGTCATTGAGTATATGAAATATGGTTCAATCCAGCTTCAGCTACACCCAGAGAAATATTTGCTTGAAACATTCCTATAAGGGATAGCCTATGCAATAATTAAGTGTAATTTTCAATCGTGACTAGTCAAGGAATAATAATTACATACTAAGTACTATCTATGAAATTTGTACTAAACATTGATTATTCCTTGTATGAATGAAAAAATTGTTAGTTTATGTACGGATTATCCATAGTTTAACCATAATTTTATCGTTAAGTTTAATGAATAGTACCCCGGCAAGGAATGATTTAATCCAAAATCCAAAAATCGAATCAATTTCAGGTTTCGCCTCGAGACAACCTGGTTTCAATTGGAAATAGAACATATTTTTTTAAGTGTATTTTAGATGTTATTAGATATTAACTAACCATTAGGTTGCATTTGAACCATTAAAATAGACTACTTTTGATGAATCTTATCAAAAAAACTTGTGAAATTTTTTGTTCCTTCGTTGCCGTAAAACGCCTAAGAATAAAACCATATTCACTTGGAAATTCATATAACTGTCATTATAGTCCTTGGTTTAACAAATAGATTATGTAAGACCTTGTACTATTTATTTCGTTTTATATTCATAACAATCAGCCACGCAAATTTGAAAATTACAAAAACAGTTTCCAACCTTTACATACTTTAGACAATCTGTTCATTGATTTATTTAATTTTATATTTATTGAATAAAAATTTTGTGTTGATTTCATTTGAAATTGAAATTAAATTTATTTGTTTAAACTTTTGTTCTATATATTTCAATCATTCTCAATCGTATTGAGAGATTGGATCTTTGATTATTTCTAAATTAAAAGGATGAATAATTTTTTTGTTGTTCTGTTTGAGTTTGAAAGAGGTGTGGTGTATAACTTGTGTGAGAAACATTATAGAAGCAAAAACTAGCTATGGCGACGTTGGGACGACCAGAAAAACACTTTTAAAATCTCAGGATCGATCAAACGTGTCTTTATTCAAGAATGGTTTATTTATTCAAGAATGATCTTTATCCTATTTTAATAACATCCTGATTACCAATTTCTTCAGTTGTGACCTATCATGCTCAAAGCCGGATTGGGTTTGTGGGAATTGTTTTCATTTGCTCAGATTATTTAGTTCTAGATTCAGATAGGCATGATTCTGCATCCACGTCGATTTTAGAAACAGTTAAATTCTTTCGGATTGCGACATTGGTCATATAGTGCTGGATTCGGCTGTACTAGGCTTTGTGTAGAATAAATAAATAAATAAAATAAAAATTATTAGAAATAAATTTTTGAATTTATTATTTATGCTTTACTTTGATATAAAGTTATTATAAAGTACAGAATACGTGATATATAAACACATCCATAAAAACCGGGGCGTTATGAATCTACAGCACCCGCTTAAAAGACTCAAAAAATAAATATTTTGTGTATTTTAATGGAATTCCTACTAAAAAAAGCAATATTTAGGGTTTAGTTTTAGCTTGTAAAACAGTTTTTTGAAATTTTTGTGCATTATTTGCTGATTCATACGACGTTCATATAAATTTCCAAAATTAACAAAAGGATTTTAATCAATAAGTGTTTAATGACATATTTTATTCATAAGCAAAAGTTTAAATTTTTTTACCTGAGGTGACAAAACGGAAGTTGGAATGCAGAACCGTTACAAATGATACTCTAAGTATATATACCAAGTTTAATCAAAATCAATTATTAGGAACTGATGTTATTGAAGTTTCAAAGAAACAGGTGCTCGGACGACCCCCACCACTTATTCCAATATTGTCCAAGAAATACTCAGGCCTTTGTTTTTTAAATCTCATCTTTTGTCAAAGTGCCATCAAAATTGATTGATGAAAGAAGTCTGCGTGCTCCCAACAAACTTTTAAAACAAAGTGAAAAGTAGTATGGTCAGCAGTTGTATGGTGCAGCCCCCGCCACTTTGTTCAATGTTGCTTAAAAGTTGATCATTATCTTCTTCTACTAATTGAAAACTTTTTTATAAATTTCATCATAATCACTTGATAATTATAGACCGTAGCGTTAATAAAAAATACAAAAAATTGCAACGAAATTTTTTTTTACCGGAAGCTAAAAACCGGCAGTTGTGATACAGAACTGTTGTGAACCGTACCGCTTATAAAAAAAAAGTAACGAAAAAACATTATTTTAAATCGATTTATGAGGTAGATCTCTTAACGAAAGAACAAAGCTCAACTACTTTGAAGAACGTTTCCCCTACAGCACGGCTGATCCTCTTTCATCACGCTCCATTTAATATTTTAGTTTCACATATGGCCGCCAACAAAACTGTGTACATGTCACTCATTTATTCTGATCAATCAGAAAATATCTTGTTTAACGGTTATTCCATCAAAATATATGTTAATCAATTACCATTAATAATTAATACTCATTTTTGTAACAAATTGCCCCTTCACTTAGACCCATGTTATGCTTACCCACTTTAAAATACATAGTTATTTGTAAGCAGAAGTAAATAGATTTTCGTCAAAGTTGAATGAAAAGACTATTTTTGGCCAATAAAATTGCGGCGTTTTTTTTTCTGTTAGTCCAGTTTCATGTATATTTTTTTATTTGTTCAATATATGTGATATTCAAAGGCGTACCAATTTTTTTATATCTGCTTACAAAAACGACGAAACGATTTATTTTAATAAGTTAAACTACACCAAATGTTTAATGTATTAGTTTATTCTTAAGCAAAAGTTTAAAATTCAAGCGAGCCACGATCGAGAAATTTTAATTTGCAAGAGAATAAAATACATTAAACACGAATTGATTACACCACTTTATTCTCTATGACAAAGAATTATGTATTATATAAAATAGAAACTTTTTCTACAATTAAAACAATAAATCCTTATTTAAATTGTTTAAATTGTTTTAATTGAAAAATCAAATTTCTGATTAAAAAAAATCCTGATGATTAAAAAAACTTATTCCATACAATCACCCAAATTCAACTAAAAGGAATAAGAGAACTTAACTTAAAATTTGATTTTTGAACAAAACGTATCAAAGCTATAGTGATTATATTTTCAAAATAATTTTAATACAATCAAAACAATTTGACCAATTGAATCATACCAATTGAATGATTGACCAATTGAAGGTTAAATTCATTAATCTATAGGTTCATTAATCTATCGAAATCAATATAATAATAAATACCAGTGTTGCAAAACGAAAAAAAAAATCGTAACGTTATGCGTTTCGTTTTTATAACAGTATATTTATTTTTTCGGTACGTTATTTCGTTATGAAACAGAAAAATATTATATTTTATTATGTTATAACGTTATAATTACGTTATTTTAAAATTAAATGTAATGTTTAACAGATGAGTTTTAAACATTACAATTTAATTTTAAAATAACGTAACTATAAAATTTGACTCATTTCAAATTCTTTAATTTTAATAACGACACCTTTTATTATTCACTATTGTTATATATAAAAATAATTTAAAAAACAATAATTTTAAAATTTTTAAGTATGTATATATATTTTTTATAATTCACACTACTATAGTTTTGATCTCGTGGGGATCATCGACGGGCGTAGATATGTAACTGAAGTAATTAAAATTAAAGAATTATACAATGGATTATTCACATCACTCCGACGAATATTTTGAAATCATTTCATATTAAAAATAATTAATTTTTACAAAAACTGAGCAATCTTATCAGGAGTTTTCACAAATCTGATAGTTTGTTTATAACTATTAGAGTTGCTTTTAATAGATCTTCAGATTGATTTCTCGGCCAGCATAAAAATATTCTTTCTTAAAATTATTCAAAACACCTGTGATGCAAAACGGCTACTACAGACTTGAAATTATTCAAAATAAACTTTAAATTGTACAAAATTTTATGCCCGATTTATAGTCGGTAACTTTAACTTAACGTTAACTTAACGTAGAGTATAAAGTATGAAAATGCACTAGAGCATTTATAGTCGTTAACGCAAACTTAACGTAAAGTTCATTTCATTCTATCTTAAAGATTTTGTTAAGGATTTGTTGACGTTTGGTATAAAAACTGAAGAAAAGTAATATTTAATTGCAAGTGTCCATAAAAATAAAATTTTATTTTTTAAAAAATGCAAAGGATATAAAAAGAGCGACTTTAAAGCCAAATATTAGCAGAAAATTAATATGAAAATAAATTTTTTTATTTTTAAATTTTGTATCAAATGTATGTTTCGAATTTTATTATTTTAAATTTTGATTTTAAAATCAGTTTATTACTTTTAAAGAATTGATTGATTTGTAACATTGATTACAAAACCATAATTAATATCAGATCAAACGTCAATGAATACGTAATTTCTTACCGACTATAAATCAAAATTTTTAGATGTCTTAAGTTAGGGTTAAGTTAAAGTTAACGTTAAGTTAACGTTACCGACTGTAAATCGGGCATTAGAACTACCAAAATCTGTAGTTTAAGCGTCCGCAAAAATTGATAAAGAGCAGATAAGTTGGATTTTATTCAACCGGTTTTTGTGTTTTGATTTTCATATACATAATTATAAAAAAAGTCACCCGAAAAACGAAATAAAATATTGAGTTATCGTTACGTTTTACGTTATTGTAACGTAGTTTAATTTTTAAAACGTTATGAACGTAATTATTACTAATAACGCTATTTCATTTCGTTATTCCGTTTTTGCGTTACGTTACGAGTAACGTTTTGCAACACTGATAAATACTATTATTATGGAATCCGTTTTTCCATAATAATAGTTTTATTCTCTTCCAGATTTGGAAGAGATTAAAAGATATTGTTCAATTTTATATTGATTTTGTCAACTAAAATTCAAGAAACATTTTATATTTGTCAATTAATAGCTACGTTTTGATTTAACTGAAGTAACTAAATTATCTGAAATATTGTATGTAATTGCTGTTGTTCTTTTGAATAAATTCAGTTATTTCAGTCGAATCGAACACAGTTAATATTAAAGATATGTACACACACATAAATTTAAATAAATTTTTTATTTTTTAAATTTCTTCAAACTTTATGTAGTAACGCAAAATTTGATATATTTGTCGTTTTTTACAGATTTTCTATTTTATTAAACAGTTCTCCTGAATGTCATTTTTATTAAATTTCCAAAAATATTTGTTAACATATTAGACTTAGGCTGTATTCTAAACGACGACTTATTTGAAACTTATTTATGTAGACTTACTTATTCACCGCCATTTTAAATAAGTATTTAAAAGCTATTCTAAATGATTTAGCATACTTAATTTGACAGTACATAAAAGCAAATTCGAAAATAAATTTAATTAGAACGATTTATTTAATTTGATCAATTAAAGAGTTTTGAAAACTATTTTCTTCATTTTAAATTATTATATTAATTTTTTTACGGATCGAAAAAGAAGTTTTATTCCTTAAAATCATTTAGTAAACAAACATGACACTGTCAAATCAAATTAGATTTTTCTATGAAAAAAAATTTCAAATAAGTCACCTCTTTAGGTTACTTATTCAAATAAGTAAGTCTCCACAAATAAGTTTCAAATAAGTTTTGGTTTAGAAAACAGCCTTAGTATATGCATATATAATATGCTTTTTTTTACTACTTGCATGAGAAATTTCAATTATTTACTCAAAAACCCAAGACAAAAGTTATTTTTCTCAGCTAAGGTTACTAATAATTATTCCCCACACTTAATAATAAGTATTTTAGCACCTTAGTAAATAATGAAAATATAATTTTTGTTCGTTTGTTAACTGAGTTCATCTTTGAATTTAGTTAGTTTCTTCTTAAAATAATAATAATATATTAAAAAATAATAAGCGTTTTGATTTTATTTTAACAATAATAAATAATGAATGAATGCAAAAATTTCTTTGCAACTATAGTTTAGTTTATTTGAAATTTTAATTCGTGTTAAACAGAATTCTGTAAAAAATTTAGTTTAGTTGTGAGTTGTAGACTAAAAAAATTCTAAATTTGACTCAACAATATTGAACAGATTTTCAATTCAATTCAATTCATGTCAAAAATAAATAAAAGCTATATTTTTTAATGCAAAGCATATGTGATTTTTATATAGTTTTAAGAAAATTCATTGAAAATAAATTTCTAACTAAGCAGCCCTGAATAATAAATATCCAATACGCAATCCAATGATATGATACACAATGTTTCACCAAATCAAAATTTTTATTTATTCACCATTTGCTTATTAATTGACATTTTATTTTGTGAATAATTAAAGAGTTTTAGTGCATTTTTTATATCAAGTAGTAAAAAAAATAGTATATAAACCTCGGTGAAGAAAATTTTCTCCATTTCGGTGCTTAATTCGCTCGAAACTTCGTTTCTCGCGAATTAATATCCACCTCAATGTAGAAAATTTACTTTATCACCTCGGTATATAATGTGCTATTATGTAGTCATCAAATAAAAACAAATTATTTGATTGAAACGTGGATAGAAATTATTTGATAGTCTAATTCCAATATCTGCCTAAGTAACTTAAGCTGATAACTCAACACTTTATACATACATATTGAAATTAATAATTATAGTCAATGAAAATAGCGTATCTTCTATATCAAATTTGCAAATTAATTTAATTATTGATTTTTTTTTTTTTATTGATTACATCTATTCTATAACTACATACAACAAAATCTAATATACATATTGATATTAATACTAAGATATTAAATACATTTTACATATATTTATTTGAAATGCATCACGATTTTGTATAATACGTATCACGTGTATTTCTTGAATAAAATAAATTTTAAATAACGAGTTCTTTGATCTTGACATCTAATTTTTGTCTACACCTTGTATGTATACTATTTAATAGTAGATTACCATATACGACTGAAATCAGATGTCTTACATTCAAATCTTGATTGAATAACCAATAAAATGATGAAAAAAATTAACCAATACATTTCTTTATTTCATCACTTATAGGATTCTAGAATCTAGAATAATGACGGTATATTAATATATATAAGATTAAGGTGATCAAAGTGCGATTTATTTTTAGATTATACTGAATATTTTCGTTTCATTCATTTATGAATCAACTGATATATGACTTGTTTCTAAGAAATTTCGAAAACGTTCGAAAAAATTTTTGGTAAGTTGTGCGCTAATAACCACGATAATATTTCATGAATTGATCTCGTGCTATATACATTAGAGAATTTTGTTAATTACACGTTGTTGCACTGAAAAAAATTGAAGTAATGACAACCTCATCTCGCAGTTGATAGTTTATTATTTAAACAAGAAAAAATATTTGCAATTTCACAGTGATTGGGGACAACTACACGTTAACATTTTTCTGACAATAGCATGAGGTTAATTTAAAATATAAAGTGTTATATCCAATATAACAGCCCGAGCAGAAATTAGTTAGAGAAAACCTGAATACAGTCAGGGCGTGATCAGGGCCTGGTCAGTCCTACAAGGGCAATTCCTATTATGGCAATCTGATGTGGGCCTGTTCCGGGCCTGATTTAGAATACCCTTTTAGGGTTAACCTTATTTGAATATATGCGGCCCTGATCAGGTTTTTCGTATTTGACCCCTAGCTGAAATTTCAATTGGTTAAAATTCACTAGAGTATTATCCATTTTAGAAATATATAGTTAAAATCATTTCATGTATATTTTAGTTATCGCTTCTCGGCTAAAAGACTATAATAATAGTGATTAAGGTGGTATGTATGTTTTAATTTTTCCCATTGTAATTTTTTTATTTTAACTTGATTAATTTATGTATATAATATATAAATATATATCAGGGTCTGGTCCGGATATCCCAATCAGGGCCTGATCCGATTATCCCAATCAGGGTCTGATCCGGTAATCCCAATCAGGACCTGATAGGGCAAAAGCGTTACACTCATGTTTAGGGCCCAATCAGGCAGCCCTACCAATGCCTGATCCGGGTTAGGGCAAACCTGATCAGGGCCTTACTTGAGCCCTGACAAATTTCTGCTCGGGAGTAGTTGAATCAAGTTAATAACTATTTCCATGAAACAAATTGACTTTGGCCTTATTTATATCATGAATTTTCCTTTTAAAATTGAAGTAAAGCCTCGTTGACACTAAGATAGTTTACAATCTACTATCCAGCGAGTTTACTAGCAGCTTGTAAACTCGCCTAGTGTAATCATGTTTACAATCTAACTAGCAGATCTACCGAAAAACTTGATTGGTTGGCTACTTTAGAATCTACTCGCCAGCTTTTAAACTCGCCAACTAGTAGCTTGTAAACAATCTTAGTGTCAACGAGGCTTAAAGTAGAATTTTTGACAGATTATAGTACGCAGCAAGAGATAAAAGATGAGACAAAAAGTTAAACAGAGATGTATTATTTATTTTGAGATAAATTTGTTTTGAAAACAATTACATTAGTTAAATTTCTACTCCAAGTTCGTACCATTTCATGGTCCACCAGGTATGGAATTCTGGAAAGTCAGGGGATTTTATTTTGATCAGGAATTTTTGTTATTTTCTGGAAAAATTTTATTTTAACAAAAACTTTTTTATAAAAATAAAAAATATATTGTATATGCGTTCTTAATATTGTACTTATGTCTTCTTTATACGTACATATTTAATAGTACATTATATAACAAGGTTGAGAAGGAAGCTATTATTGACCGAGAACTTTTAGATCCTGAGGCGCGTAGCGCCGAGGGATATAATGCTTGAGGTCTTTATTAGTCTTCTCAACCGAGGTATATATAGAATTTTTTTTAACTACTAACACTAATTATCATATTTGCTTTGATTAGATTTTGATATTAGTCATTTTCCATTGCATTTTTAAAATATCTTAAAATATCAAGTAACCTGGAAGTTTAGTTTCATACAAATAAAACGAAATAAAGGAATGCAATTATTATTTGTTTGTGTTTTTTTGTTCATTTCAATTAAAAATAAAGGAAAATTTGTCATTATTAACCTAGGTAATGTTTTGTTATTATTATTAACCTAGCTTGAGAAATGACGATTTCTCAAGTTAGTTGCTAAAAAAATATTTTTGCAAGCGACATAGGTTATAATACAATCTATCTAATGTTATATTATGAATTTCAGTTCTTAAAAATTTTTCGATACTCTAAAATTTTATGTATAGGTTCAAATTAATATTTTTTCGTCAATGTACAAAAAATCCCTTTGCATTCTGTCGCTATGACTGCGTGAGTTCTAAACAATTACTAATCAGGCACTATTTAACTGACAAGACAAGTTAAAGAATAAATTTATAAAAAACAACGAGATCAGCGACAGTGCGAAGAAGTTTAAAAGCTTCAAGATTTGCTGTTAAATTTCGATCACGCACAATTCGTATAACATGATTTGGACAGACTGCAAGACAGCCATAATGGAAAAAGATGCAGCGCCCAAACTTAACGAGAATACTTCATACAGTGGACATACATTAATGTGGAGTTAAAATTTTTTTAACTTTTATGGAGGAGTTTTCTACACCTGATCTTTGTTATTGTTATTAAATGATCGTTTCATAGTAAGTCATCTGCAATGGTGACTTCCAATAAACGAATGCTTTCGCATTAACGTATTTAATCTCCACACATATTGATTCAAATATCGTTGGGTAACTCAGTTTTCAAAATAGAAAAAATAACTGTGTTTTTGGAATGAAACTTGATCAAATTTTGATTACCTCAATCGGTATTTTAAGCTACTAGTTTACTTTTAGCGCTGCATCTCTGCGGAGACGATGTATTTTATCATTTGAAGATTGGGTTACCTATGATATGTGCAGTTTTACCATCTGCAAAACTATTTATCGGGTTACTGTGAATTTACAACAGTTCGTTTATATAAATTAAAAATAGAGTGAGGACAAAATGTGGGTTAGAGTACACCAGCTTTAATTAATTTAGACTCAAAAGAAAAGACATCTTAGTAAATGTTGTAGATTTCGCAATATTCTCCATAGCAAGAAAAATTTGTAAAAATTCACAGAGTTAGTAAGTTTGGTAAATTTTGAATGAAAATCATAGCGAAGTCTCAAATAATTATATTTCTGGGTGTTTAGGGAATGGAGGTTGAGAGGGTAAAAAAATCTTTTTTGACCCAAGCTAGTGGGGTGTCATTTGAAAGAGCACCTAATTTAGAAATCATTGCTTTTATTTTTAGAATTTTGCGGTGCGCAGTTATTGTTATATTTGAGTTATTGTCAAAAAAGTGGAACTTTCAGACCATTCCGCCCCCTACGTTTCGACGATGATTGACAGAAAAATTTGAAAAAAATCACAGAGACAGGAAGATTGGTAAATTTTGAAGGAAAATCATAGCGAAGTCTCAAATAATTAGATTTCTGTGTGTTTAGGAGATGGATGTGGGGAGAGCAAAAAAACCATTTTTAACCCAAATGAGTGAGGTGTTATATGAAGGAGCACTTAATTTTTTTTTTTTTTTTTTTTTATTAATTAGTTAGACATGTTTAGCACACTAAATATGAAATATTCATTATTCAGACTCTTTGAATATCCGAAGATACCATGTCAACTAGAAAGGAAGGAGATGGGGAAAATGAAAGGAATGAGGGTGTGGACTGGACATAACTATACTAATTCTTTTAAATGACGATTGACATTTTTTTTAAATGTCTGAGGGGCAAATTCATCGGGAAATACGGACGCGGGCATGGAATTCCAGAGTTTGGCCACTCTATTAAAATAATCGTTCTGGAAGGACATAGTTCTACATCGAGATATTTTGACAGCAAATGGGTGGGATGACTCTGAAGTTCTTGTTCTTCGATTGTACTGCGCACATGATGGAAGGATGTTTTGAATTTCTTTTGAAGAGAATTCGCTAAAGTTATATTTATAATAGATTGACAATTCAGCTACATTTCTGCGGTGCTGGAGTGTATCAAGCTGATCAGTTAGTTCGGTATTTTCAATCAACCGTATCGCCTTTCTCTGTACAGAGTCTAGACATTTTATTGTTGACTGACAAGCACCACCCCAAACATGACAGCAGTATTCCATACATGGACGAATAAAAGACTTATAGATCAGCAAAATTTGATGCGGTTTGAAAAACTTTTTACATCGACTCAAGAATCCTAATTTTTGCATTGCAGATTTAGCAAGGTTGAACACATGTTTATTCCATTTCAAGTTATTTTCAATATCAACTCCAAGAAGCCTTACTGATTCAACCTCATGCAATTCCTCATTTTTTATCTTAATAGGGAAGTTTTTTTGTCTCTCTAATCGTGATAGACGGCATAGTTTGGTTTTCGTTGGATTAAATGAAACAAGATTACGATCGCCCCATTCCATTATACGCTCTAGGTCTGCATTGATAGAATCAATTAACATCTCTCTATCAGTGGTGACTGCAGAATGAGATCGAAATTTAGGAGATGCATGTGATGCATGCAATGTGCTGTCATCAGCAAAACTATGGATTGGGTGCACTGTGGAAATAAGTAAATCATTAATGTATAGAAGAAACAAGGTTGGTGAGAGTGCAGAACCTTGGGGAACCCCAGCATTGGTTGTGAAAATATTGGATGTGATACCATCTAAATTAACATGAAATTGACGACCTGTAAGAAAACTTTGAATCCATAACACAGTAAGATGATCTATACCATAAGATTTTAATTTAGCAATTAGATTTCTATGCCACACTTTATCAAATGCTTTAGAAATATCAAGTGAAATACTGAATGTTTCACCATGATTCTCCAGCGATTTGTTCCACAGATGGGTTACGTAGGCTAACAGGTCACCTGTTGCATGACTTCTACGAAAACCATACTGCTTATCATCAATAATTCGTGACATCTCCAAATATTCTATTAGATTATAGTTAACATATTTTTCAAATACTTTAGCTAAAACCGACAGAATTGCAATTGGTCTATAATCTATAATAATTTAAGAAACATTACAATTTTTTTTTAGAATTTTGCAATGCAAAGTTGTTTTATTGTAAAAAAAATATATACATACTAAATATAAAGCCTCTTCACCGCCCTTAATTTTATCACTTGATTGACCGAAAAATAATCAAATTAAACTATTTACAAGCTGGTGTAATTGAATCTTTCTTAAGTTACCAAAAACAGCTATTAAACCTTAACCTTAAGCAACATTTTTGGTGTGAATTTTGATCAATGTATATATGTGTATGTGATTATAATTTACTATTGACATTTTTGATTAAACATTTATTTTGTTATACGTATATGGTCTGGACATATATAGACATTACAACACAACTTTTTGTCAATTATTTTTGATATTGTGTTCTTTTACCTTCACGGAACCCTTGGCGAGCGAATTTTATTCGCACTTGTTTTTTTTTGTCAAAATTTTGTTATACTGCCTACAAAATCGTTAATATTTTTACTAATTTTTGGTTTTCGATTATAATTGGTTGAATTTCAATAGTAATTTATTAATTTTATGCGTTTTTTTGTCCATTTCAATGGGACCCCAACAGTTTTTTTTAATATTTTAATCTGAGACACTGAATATTCGCACATGCGCATATGAATATGCACACAACGACGAATCTTCGTATTCGCTGGTAAAAAAATACTACTATAGTTGAGATTAATTGAACTACATTTTATTTTCACATAAATATTACGTGTGATTATCTCAACTACATCGTTCTATAATTGTATAGTTGTTGAAACAATTTCGTAGTACGATTCGCCATATCTACCCGCACGGCGAGGATGCATTTAATTTGAAATAGAACATGTTTTTTTCGGTGTAGTTTTTTAAATGCTTTTGATGCGAAAGTTATGAACGATTTCGAAAACAATTATGTATCTAGAGAGATTGACCTATTGAAATAATTAAAATAATTGAATTTTATGCTAAAAAATCTTTAAATTTTGTTAAGAGTTGACTTTTAGGTCATCAAATTTTTTATGCTTAATTTAACTATAACCGAATCAGATAATAGTTGTTTAACTTGTATTTGTTTTCTTTTTCAGGTAAGCATCTTTATGTTTGAACTAACTTTAACTGATTTAAAACTGGTAGGTAATTATAATTATATTACTTTGTAGGAAAAAACAACATTGATAAAAATCTTAATTTTATTTGGGTAGCAGAATTCAATCAAATATCGTTATTTTTTCGGGCTTGATTTTTAATTATTTTCAAAAAAGTAGTACATATACATAGAATATTTGCTAGACTTACAAATCTGCATTTCACTTTTGGTTTACCTTGGTTGATAAAACTATTTTCGTTGTATTTTTATTGTAATAACTTTTTTTTAAAATTTTAACCAAGAACAAGCTATGTCAACAACTAATTTCTTTGATTAAGCTATAGTGATGTTGTGCATAATAATAATGTTAATGCATCAGTATAACATCACTAATGAATAATCCACAACCTACGGTGAGAGTACTATCGTTCACTAATAGAGCTAGTTCACTAATACTCCTAAAAGTCTTGATTGGTGACATTTCTGTACTATCGGCCGTGATATGTGATCTCACGTTAACTCGTATGTCAATTGCATGTCATTAGTATAAGAGGCACTCGATCAAAAAATTATATCTCCATGCTATGCAAACATCCAATCTCCATTATTTAACCTAATAAAATAATAAACATTAACAATCACTTATAGGCCAATAGAATAACGGAAAAAGCTATGGCTTACGTGTTGTTGCTCGTAACAGGTCAGAAATTTTTTTAATCTCTGGGGTAGGGTACTCACATAATGCACATGCCGAGTCCACTCGCCCGGCACCTGGGGACTGGAGTTATGCAACAAAGTGTGCTGGAAATTTTTTTTTTGCTTCCTTGTAAGCGATATAACTCGTAAATGGTGCACTTTAGGATGCTGGTGCCATGGAACTTTTTTGTTACTTAAATGTTTTTCTATAACTTAAAATAAAAAAAAAACAAAACTAATTTGTTTTGTAGCAAATTTTTGCGAAAAATGGCGAAAAAATGTCTAAAAAACGATATTTTTCAATTGAATTTAGTTGTTTGCAAATAATTGTTTATAACACAATTGACCCCTTTATCTTGTAGCAGAAACCTCAACAAAAAAAGGAAGCTTCAGAACGTTTCATTCGGCCTGATAGTTTTTGCACAATTCCATTTTGCACTTAATGCCCCTAAAAAAGTTGTTAACTTTGGGCAGGCCGCAAGGTCTGAGTTTTCATCCGATCGCAATCTGCTTGACGGGAATTGAAAGGGTATAGTGTCAGCTTTAAATAACATCTGTGTTGTCTATACCCATATTCAATATTAACAACAACTACAGTGGTTTGAAAAACCCGCGAAAATTCCTTAGTTGCAAAATAAAATTTCTCAACGAATTTTCAACTTAACGAGATGCGGTTTTAAAATTTGCAAATTCCTTAGAAAACCGAAGATTTAAAAAGAAACTTCTCTAACATGATTTGGACCGAGTTATGGCCCAGTTTGTTTTTGAAACCACGATTGTGACATTGATTTTGTATGCCATATATCGACAGGAACCGAGAATTTCCCTCTAAAATGATACTGTTGTGCTCACAAGATGCTGGGTCTGTGCCTACCCAACTCACGGTTGGTTACTCTGACTACTGCTTGTAACGTACTCTATGAAAAAATAAAACGTCCTGTATAGTATACGTAAAACGTACGTAGCGACACGATGTATAATTGAGTATTATTGTAATGACAAATAAATTTAATGAAAAAGTAATGAACTACTTATGTGTAATCATGTCCCAAATCATGTTAGAGAGGTCTATTTCCTAAAATCTGAGGTTTTCTAAGCACTTTGCAAATTTTAAAAACGCATCTCGTTAAGTTGAAAATTCGTTGAGAAATTTAATTTTGCAACTAAGGAATTTTCGCGGTTTTTTGAACCACTGTAATTGTTTTAATATTGAATATGGGTATAAGCAACACAGATGCTATTTAAAGCTAATACTACACCCTTTCAATTCCCGTCAAGCAGATTGCGATCGGATGAAAACTCAGACCTTGCGGCCTGCCCAAAGTTAACAACTTTTTTAGGGGCATTAAGTGCAAAATGGAATTGTGCAAAAACTATCAGGCCGAATGAAACGTTCTGAAGCTTCCTTTTTTTATTGAGGTTTCTGCTACAAGATACAGGGGTCAATTGTGTTATAAACAATTATTTGCAAACAACTAAACTCAATTGAAAAATATCGTTTTTTAGACATTTTTCGCAAAAATTTGCTACAAAACAAATTAGTTTTGTTTTTTTTTTATTTTAAGTTATAGAAAAACATTTAAGTAACAAAAAAGTTCCATGGCACCAGTATCCTAAAGTGCACCATTTACGAGTTATATCGCTTACAAGGAAGCAAAAAAAAATTTCCAGCACACTTTGTTGCATAACTCCAGTCCCCAGGTGCCGGGTGAGTGGACTCGGCATGTGCATTATGTGAGTACCCTACCCCAGAGATTAAAAAAATTTCTGACCTGTTACCGACAACAACACGTACAATCCGTAATTCTATTGGCCTATTAATTAATTTTCAACATTTTTAATTTAAAAAAAAAATTTTTTTTTTGTGTTTTTGTTTCTTTCCTTTTATATTTTTTCCCTCTTTTTTCAACTTAATTAATTTTCAACCAGTCCTCCTTATTTTTTTTTTAATTATAAAAAAGTTTTTTCTTTTTTTCCCTTTAAAATTTTTATTTTTACGCCCCTTTTTTAAATAGAAACATTTTACAAATACATAACAGTTTTAGTTATATATAGCATTTAGGTATATAAAGCAGCAAATAATTTTAATTGTACGAAAATGCCTGTCGATGAAATTTTGAATTTCGAAACATGTAGTAAAAATTATTTTAAATAAAATTGATTTATTAAAAATATTTTGAGTGAATTTGGATTTTACAATTAAAAATAAAAAAAGGAGTGTGTGTAGAAATTGCAGGGTTGTAACGTATAATACGGTAACGTATAAAACACGTATTATACGTACGTATAAAACGTATAAAACGTACAGTATAAAACACACAATTATTTACGTTTTATACCGTATAAAAGTAAAATCCTTAATAAATAAAAATGCATTTATATAACATTATCGCGGGCGTATTATTCATCGTACTCGTGATATTTAATATTTATAAAGCCTATATTTCGGGACTAATAGGAATAGCTGCTTTATAAAATATAGCGTCGTCATGATAATTTCTTACCCAACTTTTCCTATGAGTTCAGAAAACTTCTACATTTAACGTAAATGCTTCTTTTCAAAATATAATTATTTATTTTCAAAACAAATTTAGTCTGCAATAAGTTGACATTTCCAACCATACCTATTATTCATCAATGACCAAAATTGAATTTACTCAATAAACTTCTCACTAAACTTTTTCGTTTGACGTAAATACATATTTTAACTGTATACTGTCTTGTATTCTCTTGCGTTCCCCTTGTATTAAAAATAAAAATAAATGAAAACCAAAGAAATATTTTATATTTTAACTATTACAACTTTTGTATAAAAAGAAGATTTGAAGAGCCTGTTATTTTCAAACTGTGTCTATTAATTGGAAGTGGTGCAACCCGGATTCACACAACAAATTTTTTTTAAAACCATCTCTCTAATAATCTCTAATAATTTTCCTAACTGCTATGAAAAAAACGACATTTATTCTGCAACAACATAATATTTCCCAGCTGTTCTTATTAGATGGGAGGAGCTGAAGTTGAATTGAACCATGTTTTATATATTCAATAACATTTCATGATTCCAAATAATTAAGTTCATGAGCCAAATGTTTCTATTTCAAAATGTTTCCCATTAAGTAAATGTTGGAATCAAAATGAAAGAAAATCTACTATATGAAATCTACTATACTATATGACGATATGACCTACGTGTTGAAAAATTCAAAAATAATTTAATTGCTTGAGTTGATGTACTCAAAAAAATCTCTAATATATACATAATTCAAAATTTTCAATATTCAAATCTAGTGAATTAAAGATTATTAACCAGTTTAATGTACAGTAACATAGTCTTTCGTATAAAGTATAAAAGTTTACATTCAAATAACATCTAGAATTTAAATAGTTTTTGTTATAAATTATAAAATATATAAATAATTTATAACTACATAATTATATTTTTACTAAAATATATATATTTTTACTAAAAATATAATTAATATCTGAAGTAAGAAGCATTTTTAATTTTTTATGAATGAATTTCAAAAACAAAATCATATTATACGTTTTATACGTTATATACGTTTTATACGTTTTATACGTTACGTATTATACGTGTAACGTATAAAACGTTTTATACGTGTATATTAACAACCCTGAGAAATTGTGTACAGAAATTTGGTAGATAAGGCTTAAGAAAAAAAAACGCCGATTATTGATAACTAATGGTTTGGTGAGTATATATCTTCGTATATATCTCTGATACACTCCACACTGTTCGCCTGCAACGGTTGATGGTAAGTAAAATCAAAACGCTTAATTCTTTAACAAGATTTGGAAATGTTTGCATGTTCTATTGACAGGCGATTAGTTGAACTGTGGTAGAACTTTGGAGTTCCTCATAAAGCAGGTTTACAAGCCGCCAAAAGGCTTTCAGCAATATTTCGAAATACTTTTATGCGTTATATATCTCTCAATAATCTGAAATTAATTTGGCAAATATTTTCACAATTAACATTTTCAGATTAAACTTTATGAATGTTTCTGCTTTTTTAAATTTTGCCCACGGTAAAAGATTGCATTGTAAAGTAATTATATTTAAATTCAAGTCATACCACAAAACCTACTACTGCTTTAAGTCCTTCCTAATATAAATAAATCTTTTCCTTTTATTTTATTTTAAAAATCAATTCTGATAAGATATTAATCAATATAAAATAAAGCTTTTATCTTTCATAATATTCATTGCCTTATCTTGAAAACAAAAAAAACTCTTATTTTTAATTTTCTTATTTATAAAAAAAAAAAAAATAATAAAATTACCAAAACAAAATTAAAACTTATAAAAATAAAATTACCAAAACAAAATTAAAATCTATAAATAAAAAAAAAACATTGCGCGTAACGCGTAACCGAAAAACGTTTCATTTTTTTTTATACTGCTATAAAATTTCTCTTATACGCCGATAAAGAAGTTTCACTTACAAAAAAAAGTATATTATTTAACAAAGTTTTGAAAAATTTACAAGTTAAATATTGATATCTAATGAATCTAACCAATCAATTACCAAATCGGTCATATTATGAAGCTGATTTAGATCACCATCTTCTATATTAATTTTTATTTCACCACAATTTTTAATTGTGTAATGCAATCTATCGAGAAAAAAATCTTACATACCCTAAATTTATTTCCAATATAATTCTGCATTCCAGCTTCCGGTTAAGAAGTTTCTTTTTAAACGGTTGGGGTTTCCACCATACAACAGTTGGTTTTTGTCACTTTGTTTTTAATGTTTGTTGCGAGCATACAACATTCGTTCGTGAATGAATTTTGCATCCCGAGCTCCTGTTTATTTTAAACCACAATAACATCAGTTCCTGATAATTAATTTTGATTAAACTTGGTATATATGCTTGGAGCATGATTTGCAACAATTCTGCAACTTCCGGTAAAATTTTTTTACTTTCTCTATTCGTACGAGAGAATTTATGTCTGTTGGGGGGCTACTACAGCTTGCTTTAATGTTTTTATACGCGAAATCTATAACATTGGTTTGCCATTTATTGAAGTATTTGAAAGAAATTAGCTCACTATATATTCAAAACATTATGTTTCCAGAGCTGTGGTGTTATAAGCCTATGCATCAGCGTCGCAATAGTTTTTTATTAAAATCATTGATTTTCACGTTGATCACAACATCTTAAAATTAAAATACATATAATAAGAATATATCGTATTGTGTCAAGTCGTAATGCTTAAAAGTATAATTCCTTAAATAACTTCTCCAATCATCCACATTGTTTCTTTTATATCAAAATCTCGATATTTCAGACACTTTTCTCAACTCAATTGGTGTTGATATTTTAATTATTTTATTTCATTGGTGTTGATACTTTCGTATAAAGTATAAAAGTTTACATTCAAATAACATCTAGAATTTAAATAGTTTTTGTTATAAATTATAAAATATATAAATAATTTATAACTACATAATTATATTTTTACTAAAATATATATATTTTTACTAAAAATATAATTAATATCTGAAGTAAGAAGCATTTTTAATTTTTTATGAATGAATTTCAAAAACAAAATCATATTATACGTTTTATACGTTATATACGTTTTATACGTTTTATACGTTACGTATTATACGTGTAACGTATAAAACGTTTTATACGTGTATATTAACAACCCTGAGAAATTGTGTACAGAAATTTGGTAGATAAGGCTTAAGAAAAAAAAACGCCGATTATTGATAACTAATGGTTTGGTGAGTATATATCTTCGTATATATCTCTGATACACTCCACACTGTTCGCCTGCAACGGTTGATGGTAAGTAAAATCAAAACGCTTAATTCTTTAACAAGATTTGGAAATGTTTGCATGTTCTATTGACAGGCGATTAGTTGAACTGTGGTAGAACTTTGGAGTTCCTCATAAAGCAGGTTTACAAGCCGCCAAAAGGCTTTCAGCAATATTTCGAAATACTTTTATGCGTTATATATCTCTCAATAATCTGAAATTAATTTGGCAAATATTTTCACAATTAACATTTTCAGATTAAACTTTATGAATGTTTCTGCTTTTTTAAATTTTGCCCACGGTAAAAGATTGCATTGTAAAGTAATTATATTTAAATTCAAGTCATACCACAAAACCTACTACTGCTTTAAGTCCTTCCTAATATAAATAAATCTTTTCCTTTTATTTTATTTTAAAAATCAATTCTGATAAGATATTAATCAATATAAAATAAAGCTTTTATCTTTCATAATATTCATTGCCTTATCTTGAAAACAAAAAAAACTCTTATTTTTAATTTTCTTATTTATAAAAAAAAAAAAAATAATAAAATTACCAAAACAAAATTAAAACTTATAAAAATAAAATTACCAAAACAAAATTAAAATCTATAAATAAAAAAAAAACATTGCGCGTAACGCGTAACCGAAAAACGTTTCATTTTTTTTTATACTGCTATAAAATTTCTCTTATACGCCGATAAAGAAGTTTCACTTACAAAAAAAAGTATATTATTTAACAAAGTTTTGAAAAATTTACAAGTTAAATATTGATATCTAATGAATCTAACCAATCAATTACCAAATCGGTCATATTATGAAGCTGATTTAGATCACCATCTTCTATATTAATTTTTATTTCACCACAATTTTTAATTGTGTAATGCAATCTATCGAGAAAAAAATCTTACATACCCTAAATTTATTTCCAATATAATTCTGCATTCCAGCTTCCGGTTAAGAAGTTTCTTTTTAAACGGTTGGGGTTTCCACCATACAACAGTTGGTTTTTGTCACTTTGTTTTTAATGTTTGTTGCGAGCATACAACATTCGTTCGTGAATGAATTTTGCATCCCGAGCTCCTGTTTATTTTAAACCACAATAACATCAGTTCCTGATAATTAATTTTGATTAAACTTGGTATATATGCTTGGAGCATGATTTGCAACAATTCTGCAACTTCCGGTAAAATTTTTTTACTTTCTCTATTCGTACGAGAGAATTTATGTCTGTTGGGGGGCTACTACAGCTTGCTTTAATGTTTTTATACGCGAAATCTATAACATTGGTTTGCCATTTATTGAAGTATTTGAAAGAAATTAGCTCACTATATATTCAAAACATTATGTTTCCAGAGCTGTGGTGTTATAAGCCTATGCATCAGCGTCGCAATAGTTTTTTATTAAAATCATTGATTTTCACGTTGATCACAACATCTTAAAATTAAAATACATATAATAAGAATATATCGTATTGTGTCAAGTCGTAATGCTTAAAAGTATAATTCCTTAAATAACTTCTCCAATCATCCACATTGTTTCTTTTATATCAAAATCTCGATATTTCAGACACTTTTCTCAACTCAATTGGTGTTGTATTGTGTATATGTTACAACTTAAATAAACATTTCTTTGAACCATAAAACAAATTGAATTAGTTTTTTATGCTCATTATATTTATATCACAAATCCTAATCATTATTTTGCATATTATTATTATTGAATAAATAACGATATGTGATTGAAAATCAATATGAATATAATCAAAATTATATAGTTTTATGTAATAAAGAATCGTCTTCATTGTTGTCATTCATCGAAAAATAATGAATAGTATAAAGAAAACGTAGTCTAAACAAATATAAATAAAATGAGTAATCAAAAGCCTATAGAGACAAACCCCAGGAACACTCACACGATACCACATTTTATAATCATTTGTTGCCTGTCAAACAGAAAATATTAATCCACCAAAGATGAAATTAAATTTATATATTTAATTTACACGTTTATAGTTCAGCATTATATATCAACCAACTGTAAAAAACTGGCTTATATATGATGAAATCACGTGATTCTAAGAAAATAAGATACAAAACCATTTTAAAGTAAAATTTATTAAAAAACCGGGCGAAACATTCATTGCAATAACGTATCCAATGTTTACAAATATTTTTGAATTTTGTTTTATGTACTGATCCGTATACTTAGTCGTTTGATGCCAGGTCGAACTGATTAACTTTCTAGCGTTATTAAACAACGTGACAGAAGGATTTTGTGATCAACTGTTTGTTTTAAATTTCAAAGGGTCTGTTTATGTTGAAGCTTCGATAAACGAGTCAAGCAGTGATAAAAGCGTTGAATAGCGCTATTCTTTTACAACGTTTATGTTGGAGCTTCGAGAATTTTAATAAAATTTACAAAAATATATACAATAAACTTAATTAATTTAATAATCAATTTTTCATAAACTTTAAAAATTTAAATTAATTAAAACTAATATTTTTATTTTTATGTATTTTTTCATAAAATAAATAAAATGAGCATCGAGCTTCGATAGAAGCGTCGAAAAAGAACAAATCGTTTATCGACGCTTTACTCGATGCTTGACTCTTTTATCGATGCTTCAACATAAACACTCCTATTGGAAAGCATGTATTCATTTTCTTCGCTTGAATCACTTCGAAGGTCGGCGCTATTATGGAAGCTCCAACATAAACGCACCCAAACACTGAAACCCTGTTTTGATGGAATTTTGTATTAGTTTTTACAAGCATTAGAATTTTACATACCAATTACCAAGTTCAGGTTGTTGTCTGCAACGTGTAGTGTTTAAAATTTACACAATGAAAATTCCATATTTTTCAAAACAAGTTGCATTATAAAATGGAATAAAAAAACGGAAAAAACATATACATATTTCTTCATCTGAACCTAAATTCAGGCAAATATGTGTAAAAATTATAAGTGCGATCTAGCTTCTAAGCTACTTGCGTTAGTTAAAAGTACTAATCCAATTTTATTTCTTAAGTATGCTACAGACCTACAATTGAATAGTACAATAAAACGTTGTGACGTCATAACGAAATAAAATTTAGGGGATTTTTACGACACCTACAATATTTTCTTCAGTTTTTTAATTGAAGAAAGATTTCATGGTTATTCAGTTTTTTTAAAACACTGAAGAAAATATGGTAGGTGTCGTAAAAATCCCCTAAATTTTATTTCGTTATGACGTCACAACGTTTTATTGTACAATTTATTGTAGGTCTGTAGCATACTTTATAATTGCCGACAGGATTCATTAAACATACACAGTTAAAAAAAACTGAATATGTAATGGAAATTGCTACACATATAGGTCATACGGAAGTCTCCATTATAAAATAAGGCAAAGCTTGCTTTAAAGTTAAATTTTAATGCTCTTTGCATTATCATGTTGTTTTCAAACTTCTAGCGTATAACAAGTTGTTTTCAAACTTCTACCATTTCTATAAAAAATAAATTATTACGTTAAAGTTGTACTAAAATTTGTAGTTTTGCATTCAAATTAGTTGCAATTTAATAATAACTTGCTATACATAATCCATATAAAGCTTATATTAAAAATTGCAATAAGAATTTCAAGTGGAAAATAGAACAATATACGCACACGGATTAGAATTAGCCAAACGCAGTCGAGTTTTTCGCGAACAATTTAATGAAAGTTATGGTGAGAAAAAAATAATTTTGATTCAAAACGTGAAATATGATGACTTTTTGGATTTTTTAAAATTTATTTATCGTGATACGTGTGATTTGAATAAAAATAATGTGCTCAGTATCCTACATCTAGCCAAAAAATATGAAGTATTTAAACTGGAGGACATGATAGCTGATTATTTCAGTGATACGCATTTACTTGATTCTACTATACCGTTGTACAATTTTTGTGCGAATGAAAATTACAATATGTAATTTACTTTAAGTGAAACCCGCCTAAAACTCAATCTAAAAACAGTTTTGCACACTCAAAAAAAAAACTAGGTGTAACTAACAAAATTCTACATAGGTTCTACAGTTTTTTTATAAATATACAACACACAAAAATTTTTGTTAAATTTACATTTTTACAATAAATTTTGTAGATATACAAAAAATTATTTGTAAGCACTACAAATTCTTCAAGCAAAAGATGGTATGCTTTATAATTAAATTGTAAAAATGCCCGAAACATTTTTGATTTTATTAAATCTTTTGTAAAATCCTCAAAATTAATTTTTGTTTTCTCAAAAGTTTTTGAAAAATAACAAATTTTTTTATTTGGTCAACAAAAGACATTTATGGATTTAATATTTTTTTTTTGTAAAACAGTCATTCATTTATATTAGTTCATCGTTAATAAATAAAACACAATTTTTTTCTAACATTTATTTTATTTTTATTTTTTATTATTATTAATTTTTATTATATTTTTTTTTATGTTATATTTTTATTTTGAAATATCTGCATCATTTAAAAAACTCAAATTTAAAACATATTATACGCCGTTATATTATCACAGCCTAAGCTTTCCAACTGAGGTAGCACTGTAAATTCAATTTCAGCATCTAAAAAAAACAATGAACAAGTTTTGATATCTTTTTACTTTATGCTGGCTGTCACCGATTACGTAGGTTTTGTAATATGTTATAGATCTGATCCAACTCATTTCATCCATTATCTCTAAGAGTCAATTCCAATATCTACGCAATCGGTAAGTGGCCTATTAATATGGAAATATGTAAAATTTCTCACCTGTGCATAGAGTATAGTCTTCTAAATTTATCATATACGTATTTTCACTATCACTATTTATCATGACACTATTTATCTCAATAAACCTTGCTAAATAATCACAATTTTAAAAAATATCTGCGAATTTTAACTTAGACAACCAAATTGAAACTGAAATTGTTTAATACCAATTTTGGTTATATATAATTTCAATTTATGAAAATTTATAAAAGCATTTGTAAAAGCAAAGCTTTTTTTTGTAAAAAATGTGTTTGTTTTTTTAAATTGCATAAGTCTCTTTGTAAAGTATAAAAAAAATCGACAATATTCGTATTAAGTTTGACAATAAAAATTGTAGAATGTCATTTTTCTGTTGACAAAATTTTGTACAGTTGAATTTTATTTTGTTATGGATAAGTGAGATATGATTTAAAATTTAAAAAAATCAACATAAACTTTAACAATATTTTTGTTAAAAGAATGAAAAAAATTTGTATCTAGAAATATTTATGATTTTGTACATTTGTAATCCAAATCACAAAAACAATTGGTTAGTTTACAATTTTTATTTTAGATTTAAAAAAGTCAAATAGACTATACAAAATTTTGTATCAAGATTATCATTTCTTGGCAAATTCACAAAAAAATTTTGTTAGCACTTTTACAAAACGATTTTGTGAATCTTACCGGGCAAATTTTTTTGAGTGCAGCGTAACAAGTTTCTTAAAATTGGTTTAAAGACACTAGAAAATATTATAAAATTCGATATGGTGTTCGATTGTTTGGAAAAAGGCATTTACTATGGATTAATAGGTGGACTAACAATTATTGCACTCAACAAAAAATAGATGCGAATGACAAAAGGCAAGTAATTGAACATTTACTCAAATCTATACGATTTCCGGTAATGTCACAAGAATTTGCAAATTGCTTTTTATCAGAACTAAATATACTTACTTGCTCAGAATGTTTGTCGATTTTTGTGTCTATATCGCAACAAATGCTGAAATAAATGAGATGAATTTTATAACAGAAACGAGCCAAAGCTCCAGAATCAGAAGAAAAAAGGAAATGTGTTCTGCAGAGAGCTAATAAATCGATATTTTCGGTAAAAGAAAACATTACTATAAAACGCTTCTGGTTGAGAGCTGCTAATGATAAATTATTCGATTTTACTTTATACAACGAGGCTGGTAACACAATAAAACGAATTGTTAGAAGAACAACACGCAACAGATTTAACCAAATCATAATTTTTCATAAACCAATTCAGTTGGTTTCATTACACAAATATTCATTTGAAATGATTTATAAGTATATTGAACATTTTCAATTATTATCAATTTTTCCTGAGTTTTCTCATCCTAATGTTGTTTTTCTTAAGAAATGTGATTGTTTACTCGGTATTATTTTTGATGAATAAAATGTAAGAGAAATTATAAAAAATCAAATGAGTTATGTTATAATTATAGAAATATTTTAAATGATTTTTGAAGTACACAACATCAACGAATCATAATATATTTTTTATGTATGCTAGTGACATTGAAAAACTAAACTTCTTATATATATAGATCAATGGAATGTTAGTATACGGATTGATTTTTGCTGGTTTAAAAAAATTTAATTACAAATATTGTTAAGCTGTAATTATTTGATACCATTGCTTCGGGTATTGATATCAAAGTAAGGTAACCGTTTTCTTTCTTTAAATATCTAAAATACTTAAATCTAGTGATGATCACTCCTTTTTTATTGATTTGTAGATTGTTTGCTAATATGGTGCGCATTCCGCTTGCGCCGTGCTCTAGTCTCTTTTATTGATATACGAGCTAACGTGAGATTTAACATACCATTTAAAATAGCAGTTAGATATGACTAGTGAAAAGGATAGCCAAGTGGTATTTTTTATTGGGTACACAATTTTATCAACACTATTAATAGTCTTTCAACCGAAAAACGGTAAGTAAACTATAGGTGAATTGTTTTAGCTCCACTAAATTTTCACCAAATAGAATTTTATCAAATGAAAGGGGGCTTAGATCAGGATAAATAAGGCCGACCCTATTAGCGAAATTAGTGATTTCGGATAGGGGCCGGATACAATTGAATAGGGCAAACACTAGTGAGGTATTTCTTGTCAGGTCCTGATCAGATTGTCCAACTACCTAGGGATCAAATGCGAAAAACCAATTCAGGGCCGGATATATACAAATAAGGTTAACCCTAAAAGGTAATTCTAAATCACACCTGGAACAGTCCCACATCAGATTGTTCTAAAAGAGTTTACCCTTGATTACACCCTGACTGTATTTAGGCTTTCCCTAATTTCTGAACGGGATGCTGTTGAAATAAACAATTCAAATTCTCTGAAATGCTTGAGTTGAATTGGTCACAAAAAGCCTAAGTAAGCCCACATTTGAATGTAATGCAAATATAGATATATTGACCTATATAATCATTAACAAAGTATCGTTTTCATTTTCATAAGAAGTAATAGAATCTGACATGTAAGCCATAGGTATTTTTGTGGACATAAGTAAAATTATTATTGTAAAAATAAATGAGGCAATTTAAGTTTAAGGTAGATTTCATAGAAAAATCGATCTATTGCGTCATCTCGGAATTTCGGAAAAATTTTGGTGCCAAACGACTATATATGATAAGCGAAGACAGTAAAACAAAAAAATATGTATATATATTTATATATTACATTATTACATTATTACATTATTAATTATTAAATATTAATCACTTCGTTCGTTGTTAATTATATTTACTAATTTTGTATAATGTTCGTCAATCAATATATAAAAATAAACTTTGTTTAACCAAAGTGAAATTTATTTGCATTGGACAGAGTCAATTTGTTTCTAGGAAATATTTAAAGAAAATTAATTAATATCTATCTTTTTTTTAAGTATTTCAACTGTAAATTTTAACAAATAATGAAAAATTTTAAACAATGATTGAAAAATAACTTTTTAAAATCAAGTTTATTCAGTTTTCGCATTTCCTGGAAAATTTTTCCTTGGTAATGCTTATTTTTTTTTACACCATCTAAAAGTAGACGTTTCAACAAAAATAATAATTAATGTTTTTTTTTTTAAAACTCCATACAGGAGAATTTTGGCGTGAAAATGAGGCCACGTTTTTGGCCTACATAAAAGTTATAGACCTTTTTATTACCTACAACTTTTGCTTTATTTTTTTTCGATAGAAGGTCTAGTTTTGCTGAAAATCATGAAAAACCATTTTTTACCACTAAAAGCTCACCGTTTCACCCTCGTAACTCGGATGACCTTTAATTTATGTTTCCCATCATTTGCGCAATATTTTCTTCCTTGTCCATTAGTTTTCATTTTGTTACTAATTTTTTCCTTATAAAAAGCTATTTCCACTGGATCTATGTTACGAACGGTACGAAAAATCTTAATAATGTGGCCTATTCAGTCAAATCATCTATCATTTATATAAAAATTTTATTCAATTGCATTGTCCAAAAATGTTTTATAGAACATAAATAAAAATAAAAGACGGAAAGTTACAAAAAATATAACCACAAACTTATAAAATCAGCATTTGTTTGATGGACACCGACCACTTTTTACAAGACATAAGGTGACCATATTTTCAAAAACGCAAAAGGGGGCAAAATGTTAACCAAAAAAACTTTATATTCAACACAAATAGTTTAAGATTGAATTTCAGTCAATTAAATTGCACATATAGGTATATAATTAATAGCGTTTTCTTTTCTCGATTTAAGTTTTGACCTCAGAGCGGGCAAAATTCTTTCAGTCTTGCATTTTTTTTGTAGTTTTGCATTTATTTTTTCAGTTTTGCCCTTAAAATAGTTGAGAATCGAACAGAAAAAAGTCACATTTCTTAAATATGTCAAATTTGTTTAACAAAATAAAGGAATTCAATTTTTTAATGTATATTATTATTTTATAACTATTTAAATATTTTTATTTAAGAAAATTACATCATCAAAAATATATTTTTTCTCCGATAGACAGCAAATATAAATTTTGCAGACTTATTTCAGTCAGCAAAGTGGCACTTTTCCTGCCTAGGCAGCAAAGCAAGTACTTTGCTGCCTAGGCAGCAAAATAATTAGACTTCATAGAAATAAACAGATATTGCGATTAAAAAAAAAATTTTTTAATCGATTTTTTTTTTCATTTTTAAAATTTTGCTTTATTTTTAAAGTAATAATTATTAAATTACATATCAAAAAATTATATGTTCAACTCGGCAGCAAGGTAGATTGACTGCCTTGGCTGAATTCCTAGCCTCGCTCGCTCGGCTATGAACTATCAGCCGCGGCAGTCAATTTACTACTATGCTGCCTAGTTGAACAAATAACTATTTTCTTATTCTTTATAACATATTAATATCTTAAGTATGCTACAGACCTACAATCAATTTGACAATATGATTGAAGATTTTTTTTTACGAAGTATTTTGTTAAAAATTGAAGAAATAGACATTCAATCATTTTCTTCAATTTTTTCTTTCTTTTTTCTTTTGCTTGCAATTTTATTTTTATTTATTTTTGTATATATAAATATATATATAAATATAAGGTTGTACAAGTTCATTTCGGTTGGTTCTTTTATTTTGTTTTGTATTTTTAAATTTTTGGTTTTAAATTAAAAGGTTTAGATTGAACTTTATTATATTATATATTATGTGTTAGGACGGGTTTAGTGTTTTTATTGGTAGGAGTGAGTCTGTTAAAACAAAAGAAGAAAAAAAAAGACTATGAAGTAAACAAAACTTACATGGGATGATATCTTATTCAAAGCTGTTTATGGTAACTAAGGCAATATTCAATTACACGGACTTACTTACGGATACTTTCAGATCAGGGTTAAACACAACAGATCTCTAGGTAGATAGATCTCTAGGTCTATAAAATAAATAAATATAATAAAAGAATGCTTTAAATAGGAAAATAAATTATCAATTCAAATAATAATTGCCAATAATTTAAAAACCGTGCATGGTAAAATCAATATTCTATATAAAATAAAATGTAAATGTTCTCTCTTTCGTTTACATGCCATGAAATGCTTTTTCGGTCTATGTAGTCAGGTTCCATTCATTTCGTTTCATGACTAGGGAGCTCACATCTGAATACTCATTCACGAGACGAAAGCATTGCTGACAAAATTGACGGTTCCAACTTTGGAGTTCTCAACGAACCACAACTAACAAGGGTTACAAATAACTCGTATTCTACTCCAGATGTTTCCCTTGCCTGCATGTCACTATGACTAACGCCAATTGCTGAATAGAGAACTAAAATCGCCTTAGGATCAATGCCGATCATAATCACCTTAAGCCGTTCAATAAACGTATTCCATGTTGTATGCCAAATTTGAGTCCTGCATGATTCCACTAGACAACCCAACACACATCCATACATTTATATTCATACTATAACAAAAATGTTGCATTTTAATGTTTCCCATTGAATGAAAATTGGTTGTAAAGATTTCAATATCGAGTGGTATTTTGTTGATTTATTTCAAAACCAGAATAATTGTAATGTTGTTTGAGACATAATTATTTGTTGCCTAAATAACAAAATTATTTAAATTTAATTTCCTAAATAAAGAACTAGTTTAAATTACAGTTGTTAAAACTTATTGATGCTAGAGATGATTGAGATGATTGAATTGATTGAACGAGACGACAAACAATCTGCTCTATTCAAAGAAACTACGGTATGCAGACTGTTCATCGCTGAACCCAATCAAGGTGAATGCTTCTTACTTTGCATGTTATTGATACAACATATTATTTGCCAAGTCCAACGTCTTGGACAATTATCACCAAAATTGTTACTGGCGTTAAATTCTAAAATACATTTTTAAGGAATACCGAAGTAGAGTAATTTCATTGAATACTTACTTTACTCAGTAAGCAAATTCACACATAATCACATAATCCTTTAAAACAAACGAAAAAAACTTTATTTATTTTTAATCTCGCCAACTTATGTGAACAAGTTGGCATCTCATAAGATTAGTAGTTTACGAGGTAATCGAGATAATGGGAAAACACGTTTTACTCTTAAAAATAGTGTTTTTATTGAAAGAGAAACCCTAAAAACGTATACCATCATTTAAATCCTCGGCTGTTCAAAGACCCAAAATAATGAATGAAACATGTCCATATAATCAATTAAAATAGTTTTTAAAATTTTTATATTTGGAACTATGTATTGAGATTTGACTAAGTTAGAGATTTAATTACATTAAATATAACCCATCTCAACTAACGAATTGTAATGTTTCATTAAATTTCATTTAAACTTGTAGTTAATAAAATTATTATAATATGAATCGTTTTTTTTAAGTGGAATAAGTCCTTTTTTTCATATATTGAGATATTTAAGGATTTGCGTTTGCATCAATATAAAAACATTGGCAAATGTTACTAAAATTTTGTGATATTTTTCACCCTTTAAACCTATTTAATTTTATTATGCAATAATAATTATTTAAAATTAAAAAGAAAATAATTGATTTTTTGACTCCAAATGGACGTGGACCTTCCACTTTCAATATTAATATTTTCTAAAAACTAAGAACAAGAGGAAGTACAAGTCCCATGTAAATGGGTCATTTTTTTACCGACACATTTTTGATTTGGCTGAAATTTTTTTTATGCGTTTTATATCGAAAAAAAGAAATGGGTGTTCGAGGATTTTTGTTTTTGGAAAATATAGCGGTTCTAAATTTCTTGATGAGTTATTTTCAAAAATTCATAACTTTGGTTCTATTAAAGATAGAAACTTCTGTTTTGTTTTATTTAAAAGTTGCTAGTTTAAAAAAAAAATAAAATTAACAAAAGTTATTCTATTGATATTAACAAATAAAATGTTGAAATTGATCTTTAGCCATTTCTCCACTAACGCTCAACCCTAAATCGGACTCTATTGAAAGTATGATTATATATATAAAAAGAGGCCTTCATTATCTTTCTAAAACTACCACTAACTCAATTTTTTCCAAAAGTGGACTTATTCCACTTTAAAAAAAACGGTTCATATATATAAATTGCTAAACATTGTATTAATCAATGTATAAATTATTATAAAAAACAGAATGTTTTATGCAACTTTTAGGCGAGGAAATAAAGCACAAAAATAGGCCAAACATAAGCAAATTGGCAGAGTAAGATGGATCGAGAGGCGGTTTTTTGCATTCGATTCAAGAAGCCGCCAGAAAAGTTTGTGAACATAGCCACTTTTCGGCAAAAAACCTCTGGAGTACCTAGGGGCTAGGGCGGGTTATATACACCTCATCTCCTTGAACTTTCCATAAATTCAGCTCGAAATTGATCGAAGCTCGTTACCCGGGGGTTTTTGGGGTCGCTGAACACGAATATGAAATCGGCGATGACCTTCGGAGTACCTAGGTCCCAGGGAAGGTATGTCTAACTCATCTCCTGGAACTTTACATTAATTCAGATCGAAATTGATCAAAGCTCGTTGCTGGGGGGGGGGGGGGTTTGGGGCCGCTGAACACGAATATGATGTCTGAGATAATCTTCGGAGTACTTAGGGACCAGGGCGGGTTATATACACCTCTTCTCCTGGAACTTTCCATAAATACAGCTCGATAAATAAATACAAATAAATAAATACAACTTTCCATAAATATCCGGCTCACCCCATATTATGAGCTTAATATTTTGTGCATGCAAAAAAGACTGTGTAATACTTGTGGATGCCGAAAGCACGGATTAGCATGCAATATTGCATGTAAAAATTGTGCAGGGTCAAACTGCACGAACATGCAAAAATTTACGGAATCACAATCTTCAGAAAATCTGGACGAAGCTTTTCTGGATGAAGAAAATAAGTGCAAGAAAGAAAAGAAAATTAATAAATTGTGTAAATCGAAATAAATAAAACATTTGTATTATAAAGACTTTACGGCTTTTTTTCCTTTATTATATTCATCGCATAAATAAGATATAAATAAATAATGTTTAAGGTTACTGAAGTTCGAGCCCTAGGTACTCCGGGGGTCATCATCGACATCATATTTGTGTTCAGCGGCCCTAAACCCCCCCGAGTAACGAGCTTCGATCAATTTCTTGCTGTATTTATGGAAAGTTCAAGGAGATGAGGTGTATATAACCCGCCCTGGCCCCTAGGTACTCCGAAGGTCATCGCAGACATCATATTCGTGTTCAGCGCCCCCAAAAACCCCCAGGTAACGAGCTTTGATCAATTTCGAGCTGAATTTATGAACAGTTCCATGAGATGAGTGAGACATACCCGTCATGGGCGCTAGGTACTCCGAGGGCCATCGCCGACATCATATTCGTGTATATAACCCGCCCTGGCCCTTAGGTACTCCAAAGGTTTTTTGCCGAAAAGTGGCTATGTTCACAAACTTTCCTGACGGCTTCCTGAATCGAATGCAAAAACCCGCATCTCGATCCATCTTACTCTGCCAATTTGCTTAGGGTTAGTGCTTTATTTCCTCAACTATTTTTCAACTTAAAATTACAAAACTGATTGACAAAAATTATCATTCAAAATTTCATATAAAAAAATTTATTTTCATTCCAAAACAACAAAAATAAAATTTGAGAAACAATGAATTTATTCTTCCTTAAAAAAATGAAACGACAATAACCAACAAAAAACCGAAACAAATTAAAAAAGAAGAAAACAACAACAAAAAATTAAAAATAAACTGAATAACCACGAAATATTTCTTCAATCCAAAAAATTGAAGAAAATATTCTCGGTGTCATAAAAATCTATTTCGTCTATTTTCGTTTTCGATTGATTGACAAGAGAGAAAACCGAAACAAATTAAAAAAGGAACAAAACAACAACAAAAAGTAAAAATAAACTGAAAAACCACGAAATATTTCTTTATGTCTTTCTTTTTTTCTTTTTTAAATCCAAAAAATTGAAGAAAATATTGTAGGTGTCATAAAAATCTATTTCGTTTATTTTCGTTTTCGATTGATTGTCAATTTGATTGTAGGTCTGTAGCTTGCTTTATACAATGCAACATTTTTGCATCGTCTCTTGAGAAAAAGCCAGTAAATGCAAAAAATAAATTGCCCTCAAAAAGATTGAAACTTAAATCCAAATCGAGAAAACAAAACGCAAATTTTTTCAGTCAACATTTTTTCGAGAATCGAACTGAAAAAAAAGTGCAAAAAAGTCAAATATTTTTGTAGAATCGAAAACGCTATAAATAAGTAAATTATAAAAAAATATCACATAAAATAAGTTATATGTATGTCTAATATTAATATAGTTAATATAAAAAACAAAAATATAAAATAAAATAATAGAATTAAGTAGACTTCAAAACATAGGAACCTTTTCAGCATTTATTATTTTTCTGATTTGTGCACCTTTCCTAGCAATTCTTTGTTTTTTCGATTTCCTTCACAAAATTTTCGAAACATGTTTGCACATTCTCTATATTCAAATCTTTATTCACAAATTAAATAACATTAGTCGCTTGTTACCATGTCCGCAGGAGGAGCCGCTGCATATGATTTTTTGGGGGATTACGGCTGCGTTACTCGTTCATACAAAAGTGATAGTTCTACGTTTGAATGCTAGATTCTAAGCTAGAAGCTAGAAGCTTTAGGAAAAATATATTTTACAATTTTCTTTTTGTAATTTTATGAGTAACAACCTTAAATTACCAATAACAAGAAAAGAGGACAAAAGATTCGAAAACTAAAAAAAAAGGCCAAGTTTTCTAAAGATGAGTCGACCAAAAAAGAGGACAGTCCTCTTCAAAAGAGGGTGGATGGTCACCTTACAAGACATCTAAAAAGCAAATTTGTTTGTTAATTGAAACGTTTTACCAAAGATTCGTCAAAAACACTTAATAACTGTAAAAACACTTAATAACACTTAACACTTAATAAATAACACTTGATATCTTAAAAGAATAAAAAAAAAAGCTATTTAACCGGCAGTAACAAACCGGAAGTTGCAAAATTACTATAAACATTACAAAAACCTTATGCTTTATAAGTTTCAACACAATTGAATATCAGAACTTGGTGTTATTGAAGTTTTAAAAAAATCCTCCCCGACTCCTTTGTCAAATTTTTAAAATAACTCATTTTCCATATTCCCGGATGTAAACCCGGATGCGTTTGCAGCTCATTTTCAATTTTCATTCAAAAGTTTCATCAACATCTCATGTGTTTGCGTAACAAAAATAACACCTAGTTCACATTTTCTTAAAAAGCTCAAAAAGTAAAATTTGTTTATTTTATACAAATGTCATTAGAAATGTTTAACATGAGAGATAAAGATCATTTATCGATTATTGACAAACAAAATGAGAGATAACCGATCTTGATACATTATCCATCCATCCATCCATAATATAATAGCCGTAAGTCTATCCTTCTATACGAGCGTAACGGCAATCTTATCTATCCTTTAGTCTATAGAACAAATATAGTTCAAATTGGTATATTGGTAGCGCGCTCGACTGATGATCTATAGATTGAAAGTTCAAAACCTGAATATTGCGAAATTTTTTTTATTTTTTTTTTTAAATAACATTAAAATTATTGTTTTTTTACACACTTTTATTTTATTCATATTCAATTCATACATACATTTCGTTTTACGATAATGCAGTTTTTAAATTTTTATTTTAAATAACATTAAAATTGTTTTTTTTTAATCATAAATTCGTTATTTTCTTTAAATAACTTTAAAATTATTGTGCTTTTTATTTTATTATTCATGAATGAATTCATATAAATAAATAATTTATATATAAATAAACTTATATAAAATTTTGTTTTTGGATACTGAGAATTATCGATAAAGTAGTTCTTTAAAGTTAGTTAAAAAGTTAAGTTGTCTTTTGCCATAATTTGTCAAATTAAAATCATTAAAATCATTTCGATATTTACATTTTGATATTAAGAATAACAACATTGCCCGTGGGATACCCCCTAGTATGTATATAATCGTGATATTTGCAGGAGTTGATTTTCAGTTTTTTGGAAACAACTAAAAAACAAATGAGACGATTTCGTTAGGAAAGGATTGCGATCTAAAGGCTTGAAACCACATACAACAGAAACAGAATTCCGTACAAATTTTTACAGAAACAGAATTTTTTCCTGTCAAATTTGTATGAAATTCTATTTCTGTTGTATTTTAATGCCGGGCTTAAGTTAACAAGATACATCGATTGTGACCATTTTCGTTGAAATCGTATCATCCGTTGTTGAGAAAGCGATGGACAAATTTTTGTCCACATACGACGATACACATGCACAAACACATAACCATGCATGGATACATGCTGCCATCTAAAAATAGCCTAAACTGTATATGTCTTAAAACGTAAAGTATCATAAAAATTCCGATTTCGAAAATTGACCCATATCGGGCAGTTTATTAGAAAATAATAGTTTTTGTTATTTGTAAAGCAAATACTTTTCATATTTATTTAAACATCATCCTAAACACATTTTATGCGTGGAATTATTCTTTTCGGCGAACAAATTTCAGTACAGTTCCATTCCAACACCGAATTATTTTTTTTGTATTGAAATTCTTTCCAAAAGAATACAAAATTCGATAATTCGGTATTGGAACTTGTTCGGTACAGCCGAAAAGAATACACTATTAGTAAAAATATTCTAAATCTTGGTATGAAATTCGATGATCAAATTTCATTGTATGTATAGTTAAAATTATTTCTACATATTTTAATGCAACACATCATTTTTCTGAATACTACACAAATACAAATACATCATTGTTTTGTCAAGTATGCTACAGACCTACAATAAATTGCACAATAAATCGAAAACGAAAATAAATGAAATGATTTTTACACGTAAAGTAAAAATCATTTCGTTTATTTTCGTTTTCGATTTATTGTGCAATTTATTGTAGGTCTGTAGCAAACTTAACATTAATTTTAAAAAAAAGTCAAGTTAAATAAAAGTGTGTAAAAACAACATGCTTCGGCAAATATTCGTGTACCCACGTAATTATACTTCCTTATATATTTCCAGTTTCCAGTACGAAACAGATGAATTTATAAGTATTGAAAAATGCACACATATCCAAAATCCGAAATCCGAATCCTTATTTATTTTATTTCAAAATTTTAAACCAAAAAGAAAGAAAATTAAAAATCATTCCACAAGTAATATTTTTACCGTAAACACTAAACAGTTGTTATTTTTAATAGAAATGGATTTATTTGAGGACTGGAGCTATCTTTCAATGAACGAAATCACAGTTAAATTATTTAACAATAAATTATTGTCTGATATTGAATTTCAAGTGGAAAATAGAACAATATACGCACACAGATTAGAATTGGCCAAACGCAGTCGAATTTTTCGCGAACAATTTAATGAAAATTATGGTGAGAAAAAACTATTTTTGATTCAAAACGTGAAATATGAAGACTTTTTGGATTTTTTAAAGTTTATTTATTGTGATACGTGTGATTTGAATGAAAATAATGTGCTTGGTACACTACAGCTAGCCAAAAAATATGAAGTATTTAAACTGGAGGACATGATAGCTGATTATTTCAGTAATACGAATTTACTTGATTCTTTTATACAAGTGTACAATTTTTGTGCGAATGAAAATTACAATAATTTACTTTATTTAAGTGAAACCCGCCTAAGACTCGATCTAAAAACAGTTATGCAGCGTAACAAGTTTCTTAAAATTGGTTTAAAGACACTAGAAAAAATTCTAAAATTCGATATGGTGTTCGATTGTTCGGAAAAAGATATTTACGATGGATTAATAAGGTGGACTAACAATTATTGCACTCAACAAAAAATAGATGCGAATGACAAAAGGCAAGAAATTGAGCACTTACTCAAATCTATACGATTTCCAGTAATGTCACAACAAGAATTTGCAAATTGCTTTTTATCAGAACCAAATATACTTACTAGCTCAGAATCTTTATCGATTTTTGTGTCTATAGCAACAAATGCTGAAATAAACGAGATGAATTTTATAACAGAGAAACGAGCCAAAGCTCCAGAATCAGAAGAAAAAAGGAAATGTGTTCTGCAGAAAACTAATAAATCGATATTTTCGGTAAAAGAAAACATTACTATAAAAGGCTTCTGGTTGAGAGCTGCTAATGATAAATTATTCGATTTTACTTTATACAACGAGGCTGGTAACACAATAAAACGAATTGTTAGAAGAACAACACGCAACAGATTTAACCAAATCATAATTTTTCATAAACCAATTCAGTTGGTTTCATTACACAAATATTCATTTGAAATGATTTATAAGGATATTGAACGTTTCCAATTATTATCAATTTTTCCAGAGTTTTCTCATCCTAATGTTGTTTTTCATAAGAAATGTGATTGTTTACTCGGTATAATTTTTGATGAATAAAATTTAAGAGAAATTATAAAAAATCAAATGAGTTTTACTATAATTTTAGAAGTATTTTAAATTTTTTTTTTTTTTTTTTTAATAAGAAGTGTTGTGTAGTAGGAATTACAAAATGTGTCACAACAACACATAGATACCTTTTAAGACGTAGGTCCCACAACAACATGCGTCTTGAGGTATAGGTGGACGCTTTTTTTAAATCTTTGTGGATTGAAAGCACTCGAGACTATTGATTCGGGCAAAGCATTCCATGTGTACGATGTACGCACAAAAAAATCTCTTTGCATTCTATTACTATGACAGTGAGTAATCTCGACAGTTCGACCGCCCGCACACACCGATTGACGAGTAAAACGGGGAAAAACATATGTCTGAGGCATTATGGACCTGATTTCATCCGAGCACTGCTGGTGACGATATTTATAAATGATTTTTGAAGTAACCTTAACGAATCTTGAATTATTTGCCGTGACTGGTAAAGTCACATTAAAAAACTAAACTTCTTATCAATCTCAATGTAAAGCTAGCAAACGAATTAATTTTTGCTGGTTTGAAAAAATGCAGTTTCAAATATTAAACTGCAATTATTTGATACCATTACTTCGGATATTCATATCGAAGTAAAGTAACGGTTTTGTTCGGTCAAATATTTAAAATACTTAAATTTACTAATCACAAAATTGCATATTAATGAAAATTGTCTTTTGTAATTTTTTCTGATAATATCTAGGTGTGAAGACCCCGAGAACTCTAGTCCAAACACGAGTTAACGTGAAATATCACATAGCTTTGGCAATATCGATGAGATATGCAAATGATAAAAAATAAACAAATCTTTAATGACTGACTTAAAATGGTGCATCTCGTTTTAAAGTATTGATCTAAAATTTATTTTTGCAATTTTTCTAAATTGACACTTAATTACACTAACTTTTAAAATATCAAATTGAACTTAATGTATAGAAATATAAAAAATAAAAATGTTCTTTTTAAATGCTGCATCGCTCAAGTCTGTTGTTTTTTTATAGAAAATCCTATAATTAAATGTTTCTCTATTTTTCTTATTTTTCCACATTAATATAAAAAATCTTCATGCTTCACCCTAACAATTACTATATTTAAACATTCCCAAGCGATAAAGACTCATTTCAAAATAATGGCCATTATAATTTTAGAAGAATTCATTCTTCCCCTAACAACCACCATTTGATTTTATAAATCTTTTACAGGTGTTTGCTATGTCCTGCTACTACGTATTTAATTTAAACTACAACAATTTCCTTCAATAATTTTAGTTTTTAATGATTGAGCAACTTCAATACTAGACGACCAAAGACCAAACCAAAACAACTGATTTTGTTGTCAATGTGCCAGAAAATATTGGGTTGGCTCAAAATGAGACTTCATCAAAATCGCAAAACGTTACTGCGCTCTATAAATGAAAACATTAAAAAGAGACCCTCCTAAAAGAGAGATCCTCCCTCCCACTTTCTCCATAATTGATCGTTTTTAAGTCATGTTAACCCAGACTTTGAACCATGTACCCCAGAATATGTACCACCTATGTAATTTCATCGAAATCGCTTCACCGCACCAGAGATTTTGACATCGCGTTTGTTTTTCCGCAAAATTGGTGCCTCCTGAAATTTCTATTGTCACATTCGAACCAAATATTTTTTTTTCAAACAATTTTATTCCTGAATGTAATGATGTAACTTTCAAAATCGGTTTGAGAACCCATCCACGTTTGAAGAAACATTAAATAACATCAACAAAAAAGAGTTTGTTAAGGTTTTTGTAATTTATTATAAGTATTTTTTTCTAAAAAATTATTTATTTATTTTACTAGACCGTTACCAATGATATTGATCTTGTTTCTTATCCCATAAAATCGCGATTATTTATTTGTATATGATTATTATTTCTATTTTTTTTTGCTATGTTCTATGTATAAAACCAAATTACTTTATATATATATACACCCATCCCTCGATTTACGTGAGACTCGTTTTACGCAGTTTCGCTTTTACGCGGTTAAGAAAAATCCCGAAAAAAAAATTTCTAAAATCGAAAATTATGTAGTAATATACATTAAAAGTACTAATATTTCGATTTCGAATTTTACTTTAAACGTTCTCATTTTAATATTTCATTTTACGCAATAAAATGCAATTATTGTAAATGTGTACCAAAAACAAAAGCGGTTGAAATTGATCATTTAAATGTGTACTTCACCAATGTGTGGTTGAAATTATAAATAACACATGCAATGAAAAGCGTTAATATGGACAATTAACCTGTGTACTGGAGAGCCAACAAAAAAGGTTGGATGACATGTGCTGTATTTGAAGAGTGGTTTCACAAGTGCTTCGTTCCCGAAGTGAAAAGTTATTTAGAAAATCAAAATCTGCTGTTTAAAGTGCTTTTGCTTCTAGATAATTCACCAAGTCATCCAATAAATTTACAACATCCGAATGTTCAAATGGAACCGCCAAACACAACATCAATAATTCAACCTCAAGATCAGGGCATAATTGCCACGTTTAAAGCGTATTATATAAGATGAACATTTGCAGATATTCTTGGAAAACTAGATAACAATCCGCTCCTTACTGTACCACATGTATGGAAAAATTTTACAATTCTAAATTGTGCGATCCATATTGGTGATGCCGCGGCCGAACTAAAAAAATCAACCCTTAATGCATGCTGGAAGATCATCTGGCCAGATTTAGTAAATCAAACAAACACTATTCCTTCAACAGAAAATCTGTATTCAAATATTATAAATCTGGCTCATTCTCTAGGAGGAGAAGGATTCGAAGATTTTGGTATACCCGATGTAGTAGAGTTATTTGAAGATAAGGAAATTTCAAACGCCGAGTTACTTGAGTTATTAGAGACATCTAATGACAATGATATTATGGAAGAAATGGATTCCAATAGCGATAAACCCGAAGACAAATTTGCTGCTAAACTAATTGGAGAAGGTTTCCAATTAGGCAGAAAATTGCAAACCTTCTTTATGAACATCGATCCTGATACAGAACGAGCACTAAAATTTCAAAGAGGAATTCAAAATGATCTAATGTTGTATGAAGAAGTTTATAAAGAAATGCGTCAAGAAAACAAATGTTAATTACAGATTTTGCTACAATTTCTAATACAAATTCTGTGCTTATGCCTGAAACCACAAGTTCCACTACAGTCGATAAGTGTCAAATAACACAAATACCAAAGAAATACAATTTTCAATATGTAATCATAGATGAAAAATTCAACTTAAGTAAATATGAAAAATGATGAAGTTTCAATTTAGAAATTATCTGAACATCAAAATTAAAATATGTTTCGTCATCGCCGCTTTGGCTAAGTTGTGTAAGACACACGGAATTTGAACAATGTGTCTCTGATGAATGTAGTTCAAATCCTGACACGAAACACAACAAAATTTTTTCTAAAGGAATTTTAGAGAAAATGAAAAGTTATTTCGAATTGCAAAATTCAAGTGATTTCCAATATGTACTTAAGCTTAATTGTTCTCAAAAACCAATCTGAAATTAAAAATTCCCCTAATGTTGTCTATATTTCCTAACCAAAAATATAACAACATATTGACTTTACGTCAGATATGAAGTTTCGCATTGATTGGCAACAATCAATAATGACTTTACACTCGTGACTTAGGATGTTGATTAGAATGTTGACTTAGATGTTAACGAAATATTCTCTTATCCTATGAATTCACACATCGTAATATCTAGAAATTTAATACAAAAAATACCAAAGAAATACTGCCTACCATATTTGATGAAATATTTATTAGTGATTCGGATAGTGATGAAGTAAAGCGACCGAAGAAAAGGCGAAGAATCGATTTTGAAAGTTCTGAAGATGATTTAAATTAAATTGATTTTAATTTCCTGATTTATTTAAGCAATTTTTTTTTAATGTTTTTAATACAGTTAATTTAACACGTTGCAGCTGAATTGAATTAAATATGTAAATATAATTTGGATTACATTTCTTTAAACCAAAATTGGTCTCATTTATAATTTTATTGTTCCAACAAAGATCTTTTAATTGGTTTAAAAGGTTTTTCTCTTTGTCTCTCTCTCTCTGACGTTTACAACCAATGGAGCGATTTTGTCATCTGTGCAATCAGCTTCCATTCATCTCGTTCAATCACAAGTTAAACCAGTTTCAATATTTCGTATTAAGAAGGTCTTTGGTGTTGTCATCATGCTAGCGTTGTCTGGGTCTTCCTCTTCGGCGAACACCAACTAATTGTTGTTGAGACGCATTTTTTGTCATTCTTCCTAATGGAGCTCTTTCTACATGCCAAACCATTTAAAACAGTTGAATCTAATGAATCAGATTACATCACAGAATCCAAGAAGATTTCATAATTCATTTGGATTCTATACTGATTTTCAGCAACTCTACATGGACCATAAATTGTTCGTATGACCTTCCTTTCGAATATTGATAGAATTCTACAATCCGTAGTCATAGTCAGTGCCCTGCTTTTACTCCCGATAGTTAGCACTAGTTGCTTTGGAAATTGTGAGTTTACACGGCTAAGAAAGAACGGGTATAGCCAGTACCACATTACCTAGTATTTTATATGCAGTGTTAAACAGCACGATTCCACGTTTCTCGCAAGCTTTAGACGAACACCTTTCTTATGTAATGGAACACTGAGAGCTATTTTCCATTCACCAGATAGATCTCCTTGATCTCAGATTGCTGTAATCAGATCGTATGAGACAAAAACTACTCCTCTATTTTTAAATAGTTCTGCGGAGATTCCATTGATACCTGGTAATTTACCGGCCTTTATTTTTTTTATCACAGCTTGCACGTTTTCTATTGTAGCGTAAGATACAAAAACCTCACTTGACAGAGCAATTGCTTTGATAGACCTATTCAGTAGATCTAGAAATTGGGATCGCCAAACTGGTACTGCATCACGTTCGTTTGCTGTAAGTTCGTTGCTTACATTTCTGATGGCAGTGGATCTTGGCTAGAAAACTTTTCTCAGAGAAATTTTCATTTTCATTAGCCTCGTGTTAGTTGATGTATTCAATATTCTATTTCCATAAAAGATTTGTTGAAGCTTTCCTGGCGCAAAGATAATCAGTTTTTGGGTGTTCCTTGTCAACCATTTTATTTCTTTTTTTTTATTTACCTTTAATGCTTCGGTAATGGTCGTCAAATCATTCGTTGTGTGCAATCGGTAATCGTTTTCCCATTGTAATTTGTGCTGCATATATAATGGTCAATTGAAGCGTTTGGCATTTTTCTTGTATGTTTAATCTTATCTCAGACGAGATGTTATGCTCTTCAATGTTTTTCGTCACTCTTGCCAGGGTTTCTGAATGTTTGAATAGGTCGACATTACAGTGCACGGTTTTTGCTTGTCTATTAAATGAAGGTGACATCTTGCACTTGTTAATAAAGATAACAAGCACATAATTGGTGTCCATAGGGGCTGATCTCTGTATAATCGAACGTCAATTACAGTAAAGTGTCTCTTGGAGATCATGACATGATCGAATTGATTTTCCTTTCTTCCATAATTTGATTTCCCTGTTCCTTTGTATAATCGAACGTCATTTATTCTCTTGTGAAAGAGGTAAGTGTTACAAATAACTAAAGCATACACTATATCCAGCTCGCTTGGGCCAAATCCGTTAATGTTACTTGTAAGATGCTAGCTACCAGCGCCGGTAAGTGTTTACGAGCTATATACTTCTACCAATTTGAACATTGAAGTCACCCACCTACCATGATTTTTATATCGGGCTGCGGGATGTTTTCTACGAGTTCTTCGAAGAGTAAGTCTTTTCCCTTTTTAAATCATATCACATAAAATCACAAAATATGACATAGGCCAAATATTATGTCATGATAGGACAGAGAAAAAAAAAATAAAATAAGAGGTTAAAATCTAAAGTGTTTTTAAAAATGTGCAGGAACAAAACTAAAATGGGGTGGCCAATAATTTAGTTAGTGCCATATTCCTTGATTATATAATGCACTGTCTTCCTAAATGATTAATACTCAGATAAAGAGTTATATGAAGACTTGATTCTTTTAGCGAGCAAAAGCGTGCTCTCATCAAGGAATATTACACAACTAAGATTGAGAGTGATACCGTTTACTCTGTTTCATGAATTCCACTTCCTGGCCGTCTTAGTTCTTGTAGTGGCAGTATATCCAAAACATAGCTATCAACTTGATTTTTTATAATAAATTATAAATAAACATCTCCGAATATCCGAAGCTACCATGCCAACTAGAATGAAATGTAAATTATGTTTCTCTGATAAATTTATGAATGCTGATTTTAAAGCCTTGATGATTGATATTTTCAGGAAAAACGTTCCATGTTTACGTTTTTAAATCGTTTTCCATGTACCATTTTCGAGGTTGTTCTTGTAATGATTCTGAGGTGCACCGAGGCCAGTGTACAGCAAATAGCATATTGAGTTTTATGGTCCTTAGCCCTTTTTGTGAATGGTTCCGTTTTGATCTTAGGGTTCACAGAAAAACCATTTTCCACTCTTATAAAGAGAGCAGACGCAAGGCAGACGCAAACTCCAAAACGCCTCTACCATAGTAAATAGAAGCTTGAATTGCATTGATTTTTAGGCATCAATGATTCGTCATGATGTAGTACATATCATAGAGTATAAGCAATCTTTACTCTGATCCTTTAAACTATACCAACGTAATTCTGTCAGTTTTAACCAGGTATAGCACGGCGTGGACGTAGAATTACGGATCTCGCTACCCTTGTACTTTCTTTGGCTTCTTTAAATTTGAAAAAAAGTGGAGTGGAACCTATCTATCTTTTTAATATGAATCCTTGGTCTCGTTTTACGCGGTTTCGATTTACCCGTTTACCCATGGAACGTATCCTCCGCGTAAATCGAGGGATGGGTGTATATATATATATATATATATATATATATATATATATATATATATATATATATATATATATATATATATATATATATATATATATATATATATATATATATATATATATATATATATATATATATATATAGCAAAATATTGTTGATGGTATAGGTATATGTATGTAAATGAAAATACTTTGAATTCAATAAAAAATAAATTGCATATTAACAAGTGCATGTGCACATTCATAAATTTGATATAATATGCAAAAAATAACACTTATATGAATAGGATGAACCCCAGTAGTATAGGTTATTATATTTGTCGCACATTACTGGTGTCACAGTTAAGAAAACCATAATGTTGAATGCTCTGATTTCTAACCACAGCTCGAACAATCTGCAAGTCTGTTTTGTGTTCGCAGTGTAATCACCCTTAGTTTTCACTAATATTAAAGCGTGAATATAATACACCCATCGCAAAAACTTAGTCAATTAATTTTAAACAAAAGAAATTATTTTTGCATTTTGTTTTTTTTTTTTTTCAAAACTTTGGCAACACATTTTATGTTTGTTTAATTCCCTCTTATACTTTTATTGTTGATTATAAAAGTTAAATAAAATATTTGTTTGATTTTATTTTTAATTCCTGCTTGTTGTTTTGTTTCACTGTCACTACTCTGACTAGTTCGTCAGGATCGTGACATAACTCTTATTAGAGGCCATTTTGTGAGAGAAAGTTGTTCGTCCTTTACCATACAAGTTCCCCTTCTTTGATATTAGGTATCTTATTTAAGCCGTCTTTGAAGTCGTGATAGATATTCTGTACACCTTTTTTTTTCAAAAATGTTGATTTATTTTGGTAGTAAAATTCCACATATTAACGTATTTCATATTCGTCATATCTGGTTCAGGCGTTGCCACTATCGGTCTGCCGATCAGAAAGCGGTCTGGTGTTAGCGCTGCCTCGTCATCTATATTGTTGGACAATGGTATCAATGGTCGTAAGTTTAAACAGACTTCAATCTTGTTTGGTTGATTTAACGCCTGCCTCCCATAAACCCTTAAAATGGGAACTTCCCGGTGGAATAAAGTACCACTCAGTTTCTATTTCAGTCTCCTCTAGTTGTTGGATTGGCTTTTCAGTTGTTTGCTGGCTCCAATAAAATTTGTACCACAATTGGTAAATAGCTTAGTACATAATTCTCTTCTTGATATAAAGCGTTTAAGGGCGGCTAAGAAAGTTTTTGTTGTTAAATCATTTACAAATTCAAGATGAATTGCCTTTGTTGCCATGCATATAAATATGGCCGATATAAGCTTTGTTTGTTTAATTGCATTGTTATTGGTATAGTTTTAATACTATAGCCCAGCGTCATCCGCTCAACTGTTTGTAAATGGCTAGTGGAAGTGCTGGTTGAACTCGGTCTGGTGGTAGCATACCCATCAATTGCTGTGAAGTTATCATTTTAGCTCTGGTACATGGCACACAATTATGTATCAGTTCACGAATAGAGTTTTGTGCGTTTAATAGCCAATAGTGTTGTCTTAAACACGCAAGAGTTGATTGATTGCCCGCATGAAATTTTTTATAGTGTACCTGTACATCCCTTATGATTAACTTAGAAACTTGATGATTCTTGGTAGTATTAGTTAATGTTTTTCATCGAATGTAAGTAAGGAATGTTTCAGTCTTCCACCAACTCTCAAAAGTCTTTCGCTGTCAACAAATGGAGCTACCGTTATTATTTTGCTTAAACTTTAGTTATTATTTAGTTTTTTCTGCTTATCTTCATATTCTTGTAGATGAAGCGTACATATATATTCCGTTTTTTACATCTAATGTTTGCTAAAAATCTTAAGCAATATGCAATAGAACGAATGAGACGTTTTAAAGATGAAAAGCTATTAAAATGAAGAAATAATAACAAAATAATAAGTGAAAAACAAATTGTGAGAAATTTGCAGAAAACAAAACAAAACTAATTGCCAATAATCCAGCTGATGCAGCGAACCCCGATGCGTTTGGCTCACCACCTCAATCGAAGCCCACACATAATTATGTGTTGGTCTGATTTCTCGGAAGAGCTAACGAGCAGTACTACAACGGAACGCTGCCCAGCTAAGACTGGAAGTGCTGCCGTTGACTAATTTCGTTCGTCCGCCAGGACCCTAAGATATCATCTTTGCTAATGATATCTCCTGCCATTGCCAGTGGTATGTGATATCTCGCGCTAACTCATATGTCAATGGCAGGGACTGGAGTACGCAGAGTAGTCAGACCCGTAGATCAACATTGATCATAATCGATCAAAATCGATCCCTCCTGCGGACATTATATCTGCTTATAATTATATCTGCTCGTGGCAATGTAACTTTTATTTGAAAAGTAGGGGGAAGTGGGGATGGTATAAACAGTTTTTACTTAAAGCTCAATAACTTTAAAACCATAAAACATTTTTACTTAAAAACTGTTTCATTGTAAAATTTCATATCTTTACTACAAAAAACTATTTTTTTTAATTACGTAACTAAACATTAAGTATAAAATTTTGAATTTCAAAAAATTTATGTTTCTCGTTTAAAGTATCCCCACTGGTGGGGCACTTATAAACAATGAGCATTTTTGTATGGGGTACATATAAACACCCAAAAAACACCACAATAAAATTCATAAAGTACCTTTTTTAAAATTTTTTATTATTTATTGTGCTTCAAACAATATATATAAGCATATAACATATATATTTCTTTAAAAAAAAAACAATATTTTTCGATTGTTGTAAAACCTCAATAAATTCAGGTAGAAAATTATAAAGAAAAAAGCAAAAATTCAATCTCATCGTATGTTTAGGTTTTGCAAATCAATATCAAAAGTGAAACGGGAAACCACACGTATACCATATAACCATACCATGCTTCACATATAAACGCGTTTACACTATCAAAATTTTTTTTGTTTATATGTGCCCCACGTGGCGATTTTAGGGTTATGTTTTGAAAAAATATTCCAAGATCTAAAATTTGGCTAAAACAAAGAAATATTATGTTTCTTGAATATTTCAGCTATCAAAACATGTTGGAATATTTTTAAACATATGATGGTAAAAAAAGTTATTCGAGTTTTACAAAAAAAAAAAAAATTTACTTTTGGGTTGCCGAAACACCTATTCACCAATAACTTTTGAACAAGACTGACTTCAGCTGTCAAATTCTCCTGGCGTGTGTAGTCGATCGAAGCGACATCTGTGATATTTTTGTCGAATTTTTTAATTGATGTTTTGTGAGGGAAATTAAAACTTTTTACAGTTGCCCCATGTTTATACTATCCCCACTTCCCCCTATCAGATGATGAGTGCCAGTGTTAGCCCATTTTTTTTATTGTATCATCAAATGAAATGATATGAGGACTGGTTGATATATAGTCCACTGATAAGCCTGCCAAGATGGCTTCAGTATTGCTGCTCCATCTCCCTAATTTGAATTCTCATCCAGCTAATGAAAACAATCGCTTTTGAGAATTTATCGCTTCATCTAATGTGTTTGCGCCTGCCAAAAGATCATCTACTTAAAAGTTTTTGAGAGTCAATCGTTACTGGATATTTGAAGGCATCATCCAGTGCTAGCTCTCAAATTGTAGCTACATATGTTGCAGTTGCAGTGCCGTATGTAACCGTTTTCAATTTTTATGTCTGAATTTTTTCCTTCAGTTCTGAAATGCCCGCGACAGTATTGTTTGATTACTTCTGTCTTTCTCTGCAATATCGATCTATCTAAACATTTTTTCGATATCAGCAGTAAAAACATAACGATGTTTTTGCCGTCTTATGAATATAGTAGCTAAATCATCTTTTATGACGGACATTATCTAGTTTATTGAAAAGTTTGTAGTTGTTTCAGTTTACAGGATCAATCAAACACCATCCTTAATTTTGTAGTAGTGCTATCTTGTTTAAGGGCAGAATGATGTGGTAAATAATAGATATAACTTCCATATGACTGGATAGTAGAACTTCCATATCATTTAGTTGAATATATATTGGTTCACAACTTCAATAACATCAATTCCTGATAATCGAGCCTAAAATGTATATTTGTTGGAAATTACAGCTTTCGTTAATAAATCAATTTTGATGAAACTTTGATTGCAAATGTAGATTTGAATGATAAGGATCTGATTAGTTTTTGAGCTGACTGCACTACTACCTGACTTTAATGAAACTTAATATACATTTGAAACTTTTGCAAGTCTCACATTCATTCTGCATTTCAACTTTTTGTAATTATATAAGTTGTATTTTTGTTGTCTTGTTTATACATAATTATAACAACCAAAAATCTACAGTAACAGTTAGCCATTAATTAAAGAATTTGATTGTTGTCTGAAGTCAGTCTACACTCTACACATTAGCGTTGTCAATATTCTTTTAAAGTGTTTAGGTTGAACATATTTGTAAATGTCTATTAACGCAATCACAATCTTTAATTAATATGAATTATTAGCTATTAGCGTATAATAAACTATATTAACCCGTTTGGTACATAATCATGTATGCACAGTTAGTTCTATAAATAGCGAAAATACGCAATACGCAGGAAGGAGTATGGTTTTCGACTTGCGTAGAAGTTATTCAACAGGCGTCGTGTGGAGGCTAACACGACGCCTGTTACATAACTTCTACGAACATATCATATAAGAGTATAAAATATCTTTGAAATAAGCCTCTGAACAACCATTGTGAACGATCTATTAGCATTTCTCTTGACCTTTCAAAACCATTTGGTTTTGTCTATAGCAAAGAAATGGAATAGCGAAATTAAAATCTTATGACGTTTCATAGTTTCATAGTTTTTTTACAGATCGTCATTTGCATGTTATTCTATTTGAAATTAAAAAAGTCAGTCAAGTGCGAATAAAATTTGCTCGCCGAAGGTTCCGTGAAAGTAGAAGAAACTTAAAAATAATTTTTTTCTCGTAAATTCCAATAGCAAACAAAATCAATTGAAAATTGTTCCAAATTAGACACAAAATGCTACATCTCGTTAAATATTTGCAATATCAGTTTAGGTTAACTAAAGAAAGATTCAACTACACCAACTTGTAAATGGTTTAAATTGGAAAATATACATTATTAATTCAAATAACAATTTAATAATGCTGGACAATAATTCAAAAACTGTCCTGTTTTGCCCCTCCTCAATCTCACCCCCTCAAAATACAGAAAAATAATTACGGGACACTTCGCTATAGTTTTCGTTCAGAGTTTATCAAACTTTCCTTTTCTGTGAATTTTTTCAAATTTTTCTGTCAATGATCCTCGAAACCCAAGAGCGGGACCAACTTTTTGTTGCACATTTTTAACAATAATTCAAAACTGGAAAATTCTAAAAAATTACAATGTTTCTTAAATTAAGTGCTCTTCAATTTGATATCTCACATGACTGGGTTTTAAATGGTATTTTTCCTCTTTTCATTCCCACCCTTTTAAAAAACACGATTATGATTATGAGTGATTTACACTTCGCTATATTTTTCATTCAAAAGTTACCACTTTTTCTATATTTCCAAAGACTTTTGAAATTATTTTTATTAAATAGGTTCGGAACTAAGTAGAGAAAGAAAACATAGAAAAAGGCTATTATCCAATTTTATTCAAAAAACTGTGTAGTGAAAAATTCTAAAATGCATTTTTAAAGGATACTGAATTCAAGCCCTTGCATATGACTCGGTAAAAAAAAGTATTTTCTTCAAGGCGCTACATAATAACCACGTAAAACAAACGGAAACAACTTTATTTTTCTTTGTATCCGCCATCTTCAGGGGAGGTTAGTTTTATACGCATCTTAAATTTCAGGTCCATAGGATTTATAGGTTATAAGATAACTGGTTTTAATACAAAAACACATCGTACTCTCACCAATAGTGTTCCGTATAAAAAACGGAACCTTAAAAACAATCCAAAAATTTTTGAAAATTGAGAAATTCAATGAACGCTCTTCTACATTTTTCTCCGAAGAATTAGTCCTTACTGTTGTTTGTGTAGTGACATATAAGGCTAAAAATGGAAATATGTTTGTTTCTTATAAAATAGCTAATAGCTCTTAACAATTTAATTGAATCTTAAAGCAATACCTTATGAATTAATTTTCATTATTATTTTAAATTATTAGTAAGGAAGGATTGAATAGAATGATATGATACATAATCAAAAATCTTAAATTTTATTTTTAAATTACAATAAAATTGCAATCATGCAATAAAAATAGAGTGTTGTTGGCACGTGCTTTGTTTAATGACCACAATAAGATTCTATCGAATTCAGTTCAAATGTATTCGTCACTTAATATATGTATTCGTTCATATATATACGCAAGCATAATTCCCATACATCGAAGGTTTTACATCCACACATAGAAATGTATCTGCTATGTATTAAAAACATTACGGTCAATCAAACACTCTAAAATTCTGGTATACATGAACAATAATATGTTATACAAATTTACAATGAGTTGGTAATTTGTGACTCGTGTGAAAATAATTCAGTGGTGTAGCTATGGAATGTATTTATTCTGTTATATTACATAAAATTAAACGTATATTTATTTTTATTATAAAGTTATTTTTAATTTTTTTAAATAAATGTTTTGAAGTATACATTTTGCAAAATTGAAAAATTATTTAGAATAATTTTAGCTGAGACTAGACGAGGTCACCAGACTAGCACTATGCGTAGAATGGTAATTACCAGTTATTCAAGGCTTTGATAATATAGGATTAAATTAATTGATAGCCTTCAAATTGACCATTAAGCGCTTGGCAATGCTGGCCTCTAAGAAGAATATGTTTGCTAATATTAATTCTAACAATTGATTTTGGGTTATGTGTATCCTGTTAAATGTGTTCCACGCAAAGAAAAATAAAGTAAATTGAAAAAGCGAAATAGTGTTGTTGTAAGGCACAACAGCATTAAAAAATGTTGTTAATATTGGTGGAGCAAAAATATGAAATTCACATGTAAGTTGTTATTGACAGAAAGAAATGCCATATCTACTAAATTATTGTTTAAATATATGTAAATTGTAAAGGAGATTATGAAACATAACCAACTCGAACGAGTACTAAACAAATTCACGTTACGCATGAGTTGCTTATGGTACAGGAGGAATTTGAATGGAGATTGGCATCCTTAGAGCATAGAATATTTTAAAACTATGCTGACTTCAACACAACACAACACAGCTCTGTAAAAAAAATGTTCTGGATATATAGTAAGCTTAGGTATATCCATCAAATACTTCAATTAATGGCTAACTATTGTTATGAATTTCGCGGCGTTATAGTTTTAAAAAACAGGTGCTCTGGCGGCTCAACCACTGCCCATTATCGCTCAAAAGCTTATCAGTTTCTTCTTATATAAAACTCCATTTTTACTAAAGTTTCATCAAAATTAGATCATTAAAGAAAGCTGTAATATCCCACCCAACATAAATTCTGTTACCCGAATAAAAAAAAAAATTAACCGTGACAAACCGGAAGTTGGAATGCAGAACTATTACAAAGCATATTCTATGCATATTTAGCAAGTTTAATCAATTATCAGGAACTGATGTTATTGGAATTCCAATTTAGATTTAGCAGTTTAGTACAATTTAGCAGCTAATTGGAACCCAGTGTTACTATAATTTATAGACAAATGTCTATTTTCAAATAGTAGCTGTATTTTTTAATTTTAATTCTATTCTATATAGAATTAATATAGAATAGAATTAAAATTTTCAATATGATTTGACAGCTAATTAATTCTGTAATATTTTACAGAACTAATTAGCTGTCAAATCGTTTTGAAAACTTTAATTCTATTCTATATAGAATTTAAAAAAAAAACACAGCTAATATATATGTATGTATATGTGGAATTTCGACCCTGGTTTGTTCTTTGTTGTCAGAACGTAAGGAACGAAATTTTTTTCGTTAAGATTTTTGTTAACAAATAACTTCATCTACGTGTGTGACAAATCCGTGTTCTCCAGTCACTGTTATTGACATATGAGTTAACGTGCGATGTCACATAACATTGGCTTCATATAACTAAATGTTTTGGTATTAATCATTAAGAAATATCAAGAAACGCATGTTGTTGTGAGACGTAGATCTTAAAAGGTTGTTATGTGTTGTTGTGACGCATATTGTTAATCCTACTACACAGCACATTTTATTAAACAAAGTTCAAGCGGCAGACTATCCGCTAGAAATAGGTGGATTATATTGTCTGACAGATTTTCATACAAGTAGAATAGGATTTTAGTTTAGTTCAGATTGGTTTAAATAAAAACACTAATTACAAACAGAATCATCAAACTCTTAAAATAAAATTAATTATGAGGGTCAAGATGTATGAGATGCACGACCTATTCGATTTTGGGACGTTTGTTAATTGGCTAAAAATCAACTAACGAAAAAATATCATTTATTTTAATGATAGTTAAATACAAAGTTCACAATTTTATTTCATTCAAACACTCATTTCACTCCTTAAAATAGTAGTCTTCCATAAATTAAAATGTTTATAATTTCAATATCATTCTTCCTCGAAGAGCAAAATTTTTTTTTTTCGAGTTCACTCCTTTGGAGTTTTTATTTTATTTATTATATTTTTCCTTTCTTTTATCTCAGTTGTAAAAGAAGAAAATCAGTACCTTTTCGTCATCCTTTTTATATATTTTTATAACAATACTTGCAAAATTGAAAAAAACATTTACAAGAATTATTTATTTTTACGTTGGAAAGCATCAATTTCGAAGTAAAAACTAAATGTTTGAGTATTTGAAAGAAAATATTTATTTCAATTTACCCCTAAATTTACCCCTAGAAAGAACGATATTTTATTATTTTCACTCTTGTATTTAGGAGTGTTATATTATTTTTAAGTTACTTGCTCTGAAACAACTGAGTAAAGAAGTGATATAAGGAGAGTTTTAAACTTTGGTTAATAATTAAGAAAAAAACTACTTATTGTAGTAAAAATAGTATTATATACTTATTGTAGTATAATAAGTATACTACTTATTTATAACATACTTATTTAACTACTTATAAAACTACTTATTTATTATTTATTTATTTATATGTTTTCATATTCCCTAATTACAACATATTAACAACTTACTAAATTACAATTTTAAATTTAGAACAAAAACAATTAACAGTTAAAAAAAATTAATATAAAATTGGTTACAAAATTAAGATATTAATAAAGAAAAAGGGAATGAAAATTATGGAATTTCTGTGATCTAAAATTAGAGCAATTGCGAATTTCCCTTCAAAAATTCAAATGACATTCAAATGACAATGAACTGGGGCAAAAATCCATTATTATATTACTTTAAAGAAAAAAATTTTAAATGAATATTCAAACAAAAAAAAATAAATATGGATCAATGCAAAAGTATTGCAATTATAAATCAAAACAAATAAGAGAAAACCAACTGAGAAAAAACCAACAATAATTCGAAAAAAAAACAAAAGAAAAAAAAAGAAAATTCAGTAAAACAGGTATGGTATTGTAACGTTTCTTAGCCGAGTTACAATTATTTAGTTCGATCACTAAATCAGGAAATTCAAAACACAATGGATTTTCTAAACGTTATAATTTTATTCGTTCAAGATTTTACAATAAAAATATTTCTCCTATTACTATTCCCCTTTTAGTTCTTCTTGTACTAACAATGTTTCACCACTTATAATTCTTTTATACTTGTTCACAATATCACTTTTAACTTTCTACTTATAACACTTTTAATTTTACTTCGCCTTTATCACTGCTAAATTTTTATACTTTTTGTATCACTAACAATTTTATACTAATAATATCCTCGAAGAACACCTCTTATTTATACTACATGAAATAGCCTCGATATTACTGCAATATTCTAGATGAACAAACCCTTTTTTTTTGTTGTTCCTTCCTTTATTTCAACAATAAGACGATCTTCAAATATTGACACCTAGGTGTGAAATCTATTCTTTTCAATTGTTTTATTTACCAATTTTTATTTCGTTAACCAATCCTTATTCGATAAAACAAATACTTCCTATTAAATGTTTACTTTGGTTGCATTGTTACCTTTTGTATCTTTTGATTTTTATATTTGTAGAACTAACGAGAATTTTCTTGAAAGTTCTATTGTTTTTGTGTTCTATCATCTTCCATAATCGTCACATTCTCCCCCACTTATTTCTGTTCGTCCCGAATAGAATCTAAATCTCCCCCTCTGTAGGGTGCTAATCTTTCTAGATGAACGACTTTTGGTTTCGCTCGTTGACCTTTCTTTATTCGATAAACGACATCGTTTAATTTTGTTATGATGGTATAAGGTCCTTCCCAAGATGTTTGTAGTTTTGGAGATAGTCCTTTTCTCCGCTGTGGATTGTGTAGCCACACTAGTTGTCCTTCCTCAAATCCTTTGTTGTTTGCGCGAATGTCATACCGAGCCTTCATTCGATCACTGGATATCTGTGCTTTCTGTCTGACAAACGTGTGTACCTCCTCAAGTTCTTTTTGAAGTTTATTAACATAATCTTGTACACATAATGTTGACGATGGAATAATCCCAAACTTCAGATCACCAGGTAGCCGTAAATCATTTCCAAAAATGGTTGTAGCAGGCGTCGTTTTGGTTGTATCATGCACTGCTGATCTATAAGCCATCAAGAATAACGGAATATGACGATCCCAATCACGTTGATTCTTGTTCACTACTTTTGCTAGATATTTCTCAAGAGTAGCATTAAATCTTTCAACCATGCCATCTGATTGGGGATGTGAAGCAGTTGTTCTAGTTTTATTAATTCCAAGCATCTGACAGATTTCTTGAAATATGGTAGATTCAAAATTTCTTCCTTGATCTGTGTGAATTTCCATCGGTACTCCGTAGCGACTTATCCAATTGCTAACTACTGCTTCAGCGATCGTTGTTGCTTCTTGGTTTGGTATTGCACACACTTCTGGCCACTTGCTAAAATAATCCATTATGACTAGCACATATTTGTTGTTGTTATCAGAAGTCGGAAATGGTCCAGCTACATCCATCGCAATTCTCTCGAATGGTGCTCCTACATTGTACTGCCTCATGTTACCACGGCTTCTTCTTGCAGGTCCCTTTGCAGCCGCACATTGATCGCATGCTTGACACCATTCCACTACCGATTGACGTGCTCCTGACCAATAAAATCTACGCCGTACTTTAGAAAGGGTTTTGTTAATACCCAGGTGACCGCCACTGGTTCCTTCATGATATTCCTTTAATACTTGAGGTATTCTTATTTTGGGAACTACTATCATTGATTCTTTAACTGATCCGTCAGGACTTTCCCAAATTCTTTTCAAGCATCCATCTTCAATACAGAGGCTGTCCCATTGTGCCCAATATGCCTTTAATGTTTGACTTTTATCGGCAATCTCACTCCATGTAGGTTTTTCTCCCTTTTCCTTGCACTTTATTATTGGTGCCAAGCTCGGATCTTCCAGTTGCTCCTTCCTTACCACTTCATGCGTCCAGTCTTCACTAGGAAGCACTTGCAGAAGCCTGACATCAATAATGTTTTCCTTACTTTCCGCCCGATTACAGTGCTTGCATTCCACCTGGCATGGCCTTCTTGATAATGCATCAGCATTTCCATGTGCACTTCCCCTTCGATGTTCAATGTCGAAATCATAAGCTTGTAAGCGTTCAATCCATCGTGCTACTTGTCCTTCCGGTTTCTTAAATTGCAGTAGCCACCTCAATGCTCCATGATCAGTTCTCAAATGGAATTTTTGGCCGTACAAATACTTGTGAAAATGTTTTACACATTCCACTATAGCCAGCAATTCTTTACGGGTTACACAATAATTCCTTTCTGGCTTGGACAGTATTTTTGAGTAATAAGCTATTACTTTTTCTTGTCCATCAATTTCTTGAGATAACACTCCTCCTATACCATCATTGCTGGCATCAGTGTCTAATATGAATTTAAAATTTGGTATAGGGTAAGCCAGAACTGGTGCTGTGCACAATCTTTTCCGAAGCTCCACAAAAGCATCTTCTTGCTTTTCGGTCCATTCAAAAGCTTTATCCTTCCTCGTGAGCTCATGTAGACTCTTAGCAACATTGGCAAATCCTGGTACAAAACGTCGGTAGTAAGTGCACAATCCCAGAAAACTGCGAAGTTCATGTAAATTCTTAGGTCTTGGCCATTCTTTTACTGCTGTGATCTTATCAGCATCTGTGTGTATTCCATTCGTTGTTACTTTGTGCCCCAAGTATTTTACTTCTTCTCTGAATAGTGTACATTTCTTTGGACTCAATTTTAGTCCTGCTGCTTGGATTCTCTCGAAGACTTCTTCTAAATTCTTCAAATGATCGTCAAAATCCTTGCCCATTACAATGATGTCGTCCAAGTACACAAGGCACGTTCTCCAATGTAATCCTTTCAGCACACGTTCCATTAAACGTTCAAATGTTGCGGGAGCATTACATAGTCCGAATGGCATAACGTTAAACTGCCATAGCCCACTACCCACACTAAACGCTGTCTTTTCTCGATCCTCTTCTTGGACTTCTACCTGCCAATAACCACTTTGCAGATCTAATGTTGAGAATAATTTGGCACCTGATAATGTGTCCAAGGTATCATCAATTCGAGGTAATGGGTAGCTATCTTTCTTTGTTACTGCATTCAGTTTTCTGTAGTCGACGCAGAATCTCATAGTTCCATCCTTCTTTCCAACTAAAACCACAGGTGAACTCCATGGACTATCTGATTGCCCGATAACACCAGCCATTTTCATATCCTTTACCATTCTATCAGCTTCTTCCCGTTTTGCTAATGGTAATCTTCTTGGTGCTTGGCGAATCGGCATCTCTGCTCCCGTGTCAATTTTATGTTTAACCAGATTAGTTCTTCCGTTGTCTGCTGATGTGCTGCAGAAGATGGACGAATAACGTTCGAGCAACTGCTCTGCTTCTTTCTTTTGTTCTTTTGTAAGCTCTGTTGTCCATTTCTGTAGTAGATTTTGTATTTCTTTCTTCTGCGTTTGATTTTCGACTTTCCTTTCTGTGTGCTGTTGTTCACATTTCACAATGGTAGTTACTTCTTCACATTTACCAACGATTGTTCCTTTCTTGAGGGTTTTTGTTTTGTCTGATAAATTTAGTGTTCTTATCGGTATTCTTGAGTTTTCATCTGGTACAACTAATGTTTTCCCTATAATGATCTCTTGATGTTGAAGACCATTTTCATTGGCTTCCACAACCCACAACCTTGGTGACCCAGAATCTCCCTCCAATCTTCCCCAGACGATTGTTTCGGTATTAGGTGGCAGCTTTTCGCGATGTTCCAATATTATTCGCCTCATACTTGATTCTGCACCATTCATCTGAAGAACCAACTCTACGTTACCATACTTGAGTACTCCATTTCCAGCGTCTATTACAAATCCATTCGGCCTCATGAAGTCCATTCCCAAAATTACTTCATCAACGATGTCTGCCACTAGAACTTCATGCTGAAAGTGCGTATTTCCAATTTTTATATCGGCAATTTTGCTTCCCCTGATAGTTGCACTTTCCCCTGTTGCTGTTTGTATTCGATATTTTTCTGCTGGTTGTAATTCCCCTTTTAGTAAATCTGTACGGACTATTGTGCGAGTTGCTCCAGTATCTAGCGTAATGATACAGTTGTTGTCATCAATTTTAGCTCCAATCGTTAAACTGTCACCATTCCTTGCGATTCTTGAAATAGGGATGGAGATTATGGGGCATTCGGTTGTGGGAGCCAGCTTACGCCCCTTAAAGCTGACTCGTTTTAGTTTAACCCTTCCGCTGCTATTTGACCATCCTCTCCCGCTTGAGCCTTTTCTTCAGATGATCTCCGTCTGATTGGTGATGTTGATCTGCCCCGTTTTCGTCTAGCCTCTCTGCATTCTCGAGAAAAGTGACCAAGTTTGTCACATACCCAACATCTTATTCTACTGTTAAATTCTCCAGATCTTCTTTGGGGCCTAAAACTATCCTCTTCTTCCATTTCTACACGGCGTACTTTGATTGTTGGTTTGACAATTGCTTGTGCCGTCTCACTAGTCAATGCACAAGCTATTGTTTCAGCAAATGTAGCTTTAGGTGTCATCACAGCTGACTTTCGCGTCTCTGGATCTCTTATGCCGTCGATGAACGCATCTATCTTCATTCTTTCCATATAGTCTGGTGATGTATTTCCATGTGCCATATGTACCAGACGTTCGATCGCAGACGAAAACTCTTGCAGACTTTCTCCTATTCGCTGGTAGCGACCCTTCAACTCAAGTCTGTATATCTCCCGTTTGTGGTCACTACCATATTTGCGATCTAAAGCCTTCATGATCTCATTGTAGCTCCTTCGATCTTGTTCTGGAACTGATTGTATTGTTTCTGCTGCTTCACCCTTCAGTGCCACTATTAAAGCTGCCACACGATGTGTTTCGTTCCAACTGTTCTGATCAGCTGCCGTTTCAAATTGGAATTTGAAAATTCCAAACGATGATGTACCATCGTATGGGGGCGGTTTTAACTTCATGCTTTGTGTTTGTTGAACCGTGTGAATTGTTTTACCATTAATTTCAACATCTTGAAGCCTTTTTTCAAAATTCACAACCATTGATTGTACTTTCTGGTTTTCGTCGAGAACTTTCTGCTCCAATTGCTTTACTTCTTGTTGTACTTTCTCGACCTCTCCATGGAATGTGTTTGAAATTTGAAGAATCTTTTCTTCCATTAATTGCTTCATTTCTTCTCGATTTGTTGCCAATTGTTTATCGATGTTTGCAGACTGTTGATTGATGGTTATGGACTGCTGCTTTATTTCTTCTCGACTTGCAGCTAATTGTTGATCGATGTTTACATCTAACTTTTTCATTTCTTTACTCATAACCTCCATGTTTGCCTTTACATCTGCTCTCATGTTGAAACTCATTTGCTCTATCATAGCCATTAACTGTGCAAAGTCGTTGTTTGCTGGTACGACTTGCCTCGTTGCTTCAACAGCACCATCTTTAGCTTCACTATTTCCTGCATCTGGATTTTCATCTGCTTCTTCTTGCCCAAAACGATATTTTTCTGGATCCAATCCAGCTGCTTCCATAGCTTTTATTAATCGTTCTTTCAACTCATTCTTGGTTCCCGTTGTTGAAAGGTTCCTTTTCTCCAATTCGCTCTTCAGATCTTGAACTTTTAATCCATTCAAATCCATCTTATTTCCCAATTTCACTTCTGACACCAGTTGTAACGTTTCTTAGCCGAGTTACAATTATTTAGTTCGATCACTAAATCAGGAAATTCAAAACACAATGGATTTTCTAAACGTTATAATTTTATTCGTTCAAGATTTTACAATAAAAATATTTCTCCTATTACTATTCCCCTTTTAGTTCTTCTTGTACTAACAATGTTTCACCACTTATAATTCTTTTATACTTGTTCACAATATCACTTTTAACTTTCTACTTATAACACTTTTAATTTTACTTCGCCTTTATCACTGCTAAATTTTTATACTTTTTGTATCACTAACAATTTTATACTAATAATATCCTCGAAGAACACCTCTTATTTATACTACATGAAATAGCCTCGATATTACTGCAATATTCTAGATGAACAAACCCTTTTTTTTTTGTTGTTCCTTCCTTTATTTCAACAATAAGACGATCTTCAAATATTGACACCTAGGTGTGAAATCTATTCTTTTCAATTGTTTTATTTACCAATTTTTATTTCGTTAACCAATCCTTATTCGATAAAACAAATACTTCCTATTAAATGTTTACTTTGGTTGCATTGTTACCTTTTGTATCTTTTGATTTTTATATTTGTAGAACTAACGAGAATTTTCTTGAAAGTTCTATTGTTTTTGTGTTCTATCATCTTCCATAATCGTCACAGTATGATGGAATTTGATCGGAAATTTTTATACGAATCGAAAATACTACAACAAATTTTTTCCGACGTATGATTGAAATGTTTCGTAATATTTTCGATTCTCATATAAACGCACCCATTTAGTACAGAATTTAAAAATGTCAAAACTTTTTAATATTCGTATTTATCATTTGTTTTGTGTTGATATTGATAGAATATAATAGTTTAAATGGCGAGTTTAGTTTTTTTTTATGATTATGGATAGCTTTTCCGTTGTAAAATGTTTATTAAACAAATGTAAAAATGATATATAAAAAAAACATAACGTATAACTTAAAATAATTTACAACAAAACGTCAAATATAAATATCCGACAAGCAAAATGGATTCGAAAATTTTTCCGACAGAAATGTTCGAAAAATACTTTCAATCATATACCATTTTAAATTTCTGAATAGTTATAATATTTCCGACTCGGATTTTTATTCAATCATACCACCACAGATATTAATATTACTTCAAGAGAAAAAAAATCACAGCAAATTAATGAAAAAAACGAAAAAGTCAGACAAGTGTGAATATAATTCGCTCGCTGAGGGTTCCGTGTATATAATATTTGAGAAAACAACTGTTTTTGTTAGCAAAGTTTCACGTTGGGTTGCATCTTACCCAAAACTGTTTATGGTGGCTAAAGAAAGCTTCAATAACGCCAGCTTATAAATTATTTATATTGGAAAATATATTATCAATTATTGTAGCTTCAACTGTTGTTGGCTCATGAATTTTTCTTTGTAAATTTTTTTGTAGAAAATGTTTGAGAGCTAGTTTTGAGTATTTTTATTGAAACCAACGTTTAAGTCACCTATCACAATAGTTGGAGGAAAAAGTGTCGTCAAATTATTGCCAACGAGTGGATTGTTGAGTGATTTGTCTACTGAACATTGGTGAGATCGGTACACCAACAGGCTTTGAACTTCAGCTAGTTGAACATTCACAATGACTGCCTGCATAGCTAAAATCAAAGTGATGGTGGCTACTATTTTTCTGCACTAGTGGTACTGTATCAGACCTAACGAATAGAACAGATCAACCAACCTCGATTTACTTGACTGTAACAATTTTATAGTTAAACAGTAGTTCAATAGTTCAACAATTTCAAAAATATTGGGGAGGGGGACAGGAAAACAAACACTCGTTTTTAGCATCTAAACAACCAAGCAGTCGAAAAATTTTAAATATATTGATCTTTTTTGATTTTTCTAAACCAAACACGATTCCTTACAAAAAACTTTTGTTTTACTATCTTCTTATCTATGTACATAAAATATAGATAAAAACAAATATTTGAAATTTTTTTGTTATCAGCAGAAAGTCGGACGGACACCGAAGTCTCACCAATAGGTAATATGCTTGACACCATTCCACTACCGATTGACGTGCTCCTGACCAATAAAATCTACGCCGTACTTTAGAAAGGGTTTTGTTAATACCCAGGTGACCGCCACTGGTTCCTTCATGATATTCCTTTAATACTTGAGGTATTCTTATTTTGGGAACTACTATCATTGATTCTTTAACTGATCCGTCAGGACTTTCCCAAATTCTTTTCAAGCATCCATCTTCAATACAGAGGCTGTCCCATTGTGCCCAATATGCCTTTAATGTTTGACTTTTATCGGCAATCTCACTCCATGTAGGTTTTTCTCCCTTTTCCTTGCACTTTATTATTGGTGCCAAGCTCGGATCTTCCAGTTGCTCCTTCCTTACCACTTCATGCGTCCAGTCTTCACTAGGAAGCACTTGCAGAAGCCTGACATCAATAATGTTTTCCTTACTTTCCGCCCGATTACAGTGCTTGCATTCCACCTGGCATGGCCTTCTTGATAATGCATCAGCATTTCCATGTGCACTTCCCCTTCGATGTTCAATGTCGAAATCATAAGCTTGTAAGCGTTCAATCCATCGTGCTACTTGTCCTTCCGGTTTCTTAAATTGCAGTAGCCACCTCAATGCTCCATGATCAGTTCTCAAATGGAATTTTTGGCCGTACAAATACTTGTGAAAATGTTTTACACATTCCACTATAGCCAGCAATTCTTTACGGGTTACACAATAATTCCTTTCTGGCTTGGACAGTATTTTTGAGTAATAAGCTATTACTTTTTCTTGTCCATCAATTTCTTGAGATAACACTCCTCCTATACCATCATTGCTGGCATCAGTGTCTAATATGAATTTAAAATTTGGTATAGGGTAAGCCAGAACTGGTGCTGTGCACAATCTTTTCCGAAGCTCCACAAAAGCATCTTCTTGCTTTTCGGTCCATTCAAAAGCTTTATCCTTCCTCGTGAGCTCATGTAGACTCTTAGCAACATTGGCAAATCCTGGTACAAAACGTCGGTAGTAAGTGCACAATCCCAGAAAACTGCGAAGTTCATGTAAATTCTTAGGTCTTGGCCATTCTTTTACTGCTGTGATCTTATCAGCATCTGTGTGTATTCCATTCGTTGTTACTTTGTGCCCCAAGTATTTTACTTCTTCTCTGAATAGTGTACATTTCTTTGGACTCAATTTTAGTCCTGCTGCTTGGATTCTCTCGAAGACTTCTTCTAAATTCTTCAAATGATCGTCAAAATCCTTGCCCATTACAATGATGTCGTCCAAGTACACAAGGCACGTTCTCCAATGTAATCCTTTCAGCACACGTTCCATTAAACGTTCAAATGTTGCGGGAGCATTACATAGTCCGAATGGCATAACGTTAAACTGCCATAGCCCACTACCCACACTAAACGCTGTCTTTTCTCGATCCTCTTCTTGGACTTCTACCTGCCAATAACCACTTTGCAGATCTAATGTTGAGAATAATTTGGCACCTGATAATGTGTCCAAGGTATCATCAATTCGAGGTAATGGGTAGCTATCTTTCTTTGTTACTGCATTCAGTTTTCTGTAGTCGACGCAGAATCTCATAGTTCCATCCTTCTTTCCAACTAAAACCACAGGTGAACTCCATGGACTATCTGATTGCCCGATAACACCAGCCATTTTCATATCCTTTACCATTCTATCAGCTTCTTCCCGTTTTGCTAATGGTAATCTTCTTGGTGCTTGGCGAATCGGCATCTCTGCTCCCGTGTCAATTTTATGTTTAACCAGATTAGTTCTTCCGTTGTCTGCTGATGTGCTGCAGAAGATGGACGAATAACGTTCGAGCAACTGCTCTGCTTCTTTCTTTTGTTCTTTTGTAAGCTCTGTTGTCCATTTCTGTAGTAGATTTTGTATTTCTTTCTTCTGCGTTTGATTTTCGACTTTCCTTTCTGTGTGCTGTTGTTCACATTTCACAATGGTAGTTACTTCTTCACATTTACCAACGATTGTTCCTTTCTTGAGGGTTTTTGTTTTGTCTGATAAATTTAGTGTTCTTATCGGTATTCTTGAGTTTTCATCTGGTACAACTAATGTTTTCCCTATAATGATCTCTTGATGTTGAAGACCATTTTCATTGGCTTCCACAACCCACAACCTTGGTGACCCAGAATCTCCCTCCAATCTTCCCCAGACGATTGTTTCGGTATTAGGTGGCAGCTTTTCGCGATGTTCCAATATTATTCGCCTCATACTTGATTCTGCACCATTCATCTGAAGAACCAACTCTACGTTACCATACTTGAGTACTCCATTTCCAGCGTCTATTACAAATCCATTCGGCCTCATGAAGTCCATTCCCAAAATTACTTCATCAACGATGTCTGCCACTAGAACTTCATGCTGAAAGTGCGTATTTCCAATTTTTATATCGGCAATTTTGCTTCCCCTGATAGTTGCACTTTCCCCTGTTGCTGTTTGTATTCGATATTTTTCTGCTGGTTGTAATTCCCCTTTTAGTAAATCTGTACGGACTATTGTGCGAGTTGCTCCAGTATCTAGCGTAATGATACAGTTGTTGTCATCAATTTTAGCTCCAATCGTTAAACTGTCACCATTCCTTGCGATTCTTGAAATAGGGATGGAGATTATGGGGCATTCGGTTGTGGGAGCCAGCTTACGCCCCTTAAAGCTGACTCGTTTTAGTTTAACCCTTCCGCTGCTATTTGACCATCCTCTCCCGCTTGAGCCTTTTCTTCAGATGATCTCCGTCTGATTGGTGATGTTGATCTGCCCCGTTTTCGTCTAGCCTCTCTGCATTCTCGAGATATGTGACCAAGTTTGTCACATACCCAACATCTTATTCTACTGTTAAATTCTCCAGATCTTCTTTGGGGCCTAAAACTATCCTCTTCTTCCATTTCTACACGGCGTACTTTGATTGTTGGTTTGACAATTGCTTGTGCCGTCTCACTAGTCAATGCACAAGCTATTGTTTCAGCAAATGTAGCTTTAGGTGTCATCACAGCTGACTTTCGCGTCTCTGGATCTCTTATGCCGTCGATGAACGCATCTATCTTCATTCTTTCCATATAGTCTGGTGATGTATTTCCATGTGCCATATGTACCAGACGTTCGATCGCAGACGAAAACTCTTGCAGACTTTCTCCTATTCGCTGGTAGCGACCCTTCAACTCAAGTCTGTATATCTCCCGTTTGTGGTCACTACCATATTTGCGATCTAAAGCCTTCATGATCTCATTGTAGCTCCTTCGATCTTGTTCTGGAACTGATTGTATTGTTTCTGCTGCTTCACCCTTCAGTGCCACTATTAAAGCTGCCACACGATGTGTTTCGTTCCAACTGTTCTGATCAGCTGCCGTTTCAAATTGGAATTTGAAAATTCCAAACGATGATGTACCATCGTATGGGGGCGGTTTTAACTTCATGCTTTGTGTTTGTTGAACCGTGTGAATTGTTTTACCATTAATTTCAACATCTTGAAGCCTTTTTTCAAAATTCACAACCATTGATTGTACTTTCTGGTTTTCGTCGAGAACTTTCTGCTCCAATTGCTTTACTTCTTGTTGTACTTTCTCGACCTCTCCATGGAATGTGTTTGAAATTTGAAGAATCTTTTCTTCCATTAATTGCTTCATTTCTTCTCGATTTGTTGCCAATTGTTTATCGATGTTTGCAGACTGTTGATTGATGGTTATGGACTGCTGCTTTATTTCTTCTCGACTTGCAGCTAATTGTTGATCGATGTTTACATCTAACTTTTTCATTTCTTTACTCATAACCTCCATGTTTGCCTTTACATCTGCTCTCATGTTGAAACTCATTTGCTCTATCATAGCCATTAACTGTGCAAAGTCGTTGTTTGCTGGTACGACTTGCCTCGTTGCTTCAACAGCACCATCTTTAGCTTCACTATTTCCTGCATCTGGATTTTCATCTGCTTCTTCTTGCCCAAAACGATATTTTTCTGGATCCAATCCAGCTGCTTCCATAGCTTTTATTAATCGTTCTTTCAACTCATTCTTGGTTCCCGTTGTTGAAAGGTTCCTTTTCTCCAATTCGCTCTTCAGATCTTGAACTTTTAATCCATTCAAATCCATCTTATTTCCCAATTTCACTTCTGACACCAGTTGTAACGTTTCTTAGCCGAGTTACAATTATTTAGTTCGATCACTAAATCAGGAAATTCAAAACACAATGGATTTTCTAAACGTTATAATTTTATTCGTTCAAGATTTTACAATAAAAATATTTCTCCTATTACTATTCCCCTTTTAGTTCTTCTTGTACTAACAATGTTTCACCACTTATAATTCTTTTATACTTGTTCACAATATCACTTTTAACTTTCTACTTATAACACTTTTAATTTTACTTCGCCTTTATCACTGCTAAATTTTTATACTTTTTGTATCACTAACAATTTTATACTAATAATATCCTCGAAGAACACCTCTTATTTATACTACATGAAATAGCCTCGATATTACTGCAATATTCTAGATGAACAAACCCTTTTTTTTTTGTTGTTCCTTCCTTTATTTCAACAATAAGACGATCTTCAAATATTGACACCTAGGTGTGAAATCTATTCTTTTCAATTGTTTTATTTACCAATTTTTATTTCGTTAACCAATCCTTATTCGATAAAACAAATACTTCCTATTAAATGTTTACTTTGGTTGCATTGTTACCTTTTGTATCTTTTGATTTTTATATTTGTAGAACTAACGAGAATTTTCTTGAAAGTTCTATTGTTTTTGTGTTCTATCATCTTCCATAATCGTCACAGTATGATGGAATTTGATCGGAAATTTTTATACGAATCGAAAATACTACAACAAATTTTTTCCGACGTATGATTGAAATGTTTCGTAATATTTTCGATTCTCATATAAACGCACCCATTTAGTACAGAATTTAAAAATGTCAAAACTTTTTAATATTCGTATTTATCATTTGTTTTGTGTTGATATTGATAGAATATAATAGTTTAAATGGCGAGTTAGTTTTTTTTTATGATTATGGATAGCTTTTCCGTTGTAAAATGTTTATTAAACAAATGTAAAAATGATATATAAAAAAAAACATAACGTATAACTTAAATAATTTACAACAAAACGTCAATATAAATATCCGACAAGCAAAATGGATTCGAAAATTTTTCCGACAGAAATGTTCGAAAAATACTTTCAATCATATACCATTTTAAATTTCTGAATAGTTATAATATTTCCGACTCGGATTTTTATTCAATCATACCACCACAGATATTAATATTACTTCAAGAGAAAAAAAAATCACAGCAAATTAATGAAAAAAAACGAAAAAGCAGACAAGTGCGAATATAATTCGCTCGCTGAGGGTTCCGTGTATATAATATTTGAGAAAACAACTGTTTTTGTTAGCAAAGTTTCACGTTGGGTTGCATCTTACCCAAAACTGTTTATGGTGGCTAAAGAAAGCTTCAATAACGCCAGCTTATAAATTATTTATATTGGAAAATATATTATCAATTATTGTAGCTTCAACTGTTGTTGGCTCATGAATTTTTCTTTGTAAATTTTTTTGTAGAAAATGTTTGAGAGCTAGTTTTGAGTATTTTTATTGAAACCAACGTTTAAGTCACCTATCACAATAGTTGGAGGAAAAAGTGTCGTCAAATTATTGCCAACGAGTGGATTGTTGAGTGATTTGTCTACTGAACATTGGTGAGATCGGTACACCAACAGGCTTTGAACTTCAGCTAGTTGAACATTCACAATGACTGCCTGCATAGCTAAAATCAAAGTGATGGTGGCTACTATTTTTCTGCACTAGTGGTACTGTATCAGACCTAACGAATAGAACAGATCAACCAACCTCGATTTACTTGACTGTAACAATTTTATAGTTAAACAGTAGTTCAATAGTTCAACAATTTCAAAAATATTGGGGAGGGGGACAGGAAAACAAACACTCGTTTTTAGCATCTAAACAACAAGCAGTCGAAAAATTTTAAATATATTGATCTTTTTTGATTTTTCTAAACCAAACACGATTCCTTACAAAAAACTTTTGTTTTACTATCTTCTTATCTATGTACATAAAATATAGATAAAAACAAATATTTGAAATTTTTTTGTTATCAGCAGAAAGTCGGACGGACACCGAAGTCTCACCAATAGGGTACCGTTTTTACTTTTTTAAAGTACGGAACCTTAACAACAGTTAAAAAAAATCGTAACAAAATATAAGAATATATTATAAGCAATGAATTTGTACAACTTTTCTTATTAGCAATCAAACATTACAAACACAAAAAAAGTAAAAAAACAAAAATAAATGATAATTAACGAACTGCTGATAAAAGATTCTCTACTGTATCCAGATTTAACAATTCCCACAAACATTTTAAAAAAGTTATAAATTAATTATATTTTTAATATCAATTAGTAGCTTATTAAAAATATTAGGCCGGTTGAACAAGAAAAACTTTCGAAAATGCTCACATCTGGGCAAAAGTGGATTAAAATTAATTTCTCAATCTTGGTCCAAATCTTTCCATACTCCTATTACCACTTCGAATAA